>CAEFZX010012302.1:0-47381 GCA_903066825.1 Alfaro cultratus | reverse complement strand
AATTTTTTTTTTTTACATGGTTAATGTAAGAGTTGGAAAACAGGAATTATAAATGCCAATAAATTGCATTTATTACCTTTTTTTTTTTTTTTTTTTTTTGGGATTAATTTTAACTACATTGTTCTGTGGATTCTCTGATAATAAAACATGCAAGCGTCTGGTTTCGTTTCTAGCTTCCAGCCAATCACATTACTGGTCACATCCCTCCTGTGTGTATGGGAGGGATGTGGGTACTTTCTCTATGTAAACTTCTGAGCACCACTTAACTTTCTACCATGATGCATTTCATCGCACAGAGCAATTATTGAATTTAAACATTTTCCAAGATTCACTGCAACACTCCACTCTCTTTAATTGGAAGTGAAGCAGCAAATGGAATAAAACCCTCAGAGTTTAATGTAATAATCTGATTATTCCATTATATGAAAAAACAAAAAAACTAAGTGATGCGGAAACGCATCGAGTCTGTTGTCTTCCGTCTCGTCTCGTGGCTGACAGTAATCTGCTGGAGCCGCGTTGCTCACGTGAAAGCATGTAAACACAGAGTCGATAGCATTAGCGCGTCGGCCTGCCGGGCCATCATTCAGCCCGCGAACTGGACGTTCAAACACAGGCAACTTGAGCTCTCAGCAATCAAACTGCTTACCGTGACGAAACCTAAGCCTACCGTCCCAAAGTGCGAAACGGAAATTGTGCTGTCAAGAGGAGGAAGACAGAATAGCAGAGCAACACTGACGTCTACTTGCCGTGTTTAATCAATATGAGGTTTGCGGCTGTTTTAATGTAGGCATAGCTTTAAAAAGAATTTGCCGAGCTCACCTGAAAAGTTCCTGGATACCAGCATTGTTGTGAGAATAGCTCCCTGTATTTAAGACAATCAAAAAGAAATTACTAAAACATCATACCCTGTAGGTGTTTTTTTTTTTTTAAACATCTGAGAACTTTGAAGCGTCTCAACGCTCACCTTAAGTTTTCTCCTGGCGTTGAACTTGCGCAGACATTCAACAGTTTCCTGACGATGCATCATGGAGGCAACAGTGGAGCGTTGCTGCGCGTAGAGAAGACGCGTTATTACAGACTCATTCACCTTCATGGAAAACATCCCTTAAATACAGACAAACAGCAACTCCTGTGACTTCATGGAAATAAAAAAGAAAAGAAAAAGAAACTATTAGCCCAGACTGCGTTCTGGCCAAATAAACGCACAACTATTGTGGCTATGTTGTGTAAATGAATCACCACAAATGGGATTTGAGATTTTTGCTCCCATTTTCAGCTTTTCACCAACATATTTGAGGAAACAGTCACCCACTGATACTGAGAAATGCTTGTTTTAGTAACATAAATAGACTGTGGTGAAAAATATAAAGTCGAGTGTCGTCAGCAGAGTTACATGTAAGCGATGTTCTGAGCTACGAGAATAGGACCCTGAGGAACTCCACATGTGATTTGTATTTGCTCAGATTTATAATCTCTGAATGACTCAAAACAGTCCTTATCTGTTAAATAAGATCTGAATCAGTACAGTACAATACAACCCTTCACAGTTTTCCAGCTCCCAATCAGTATTTTATAATCAATTAATAGCATTGAATCAGTCGCTGGTATCCAGTAAAGCAAATAAAACAAATTGTAGATGCTTCACTGATAAGAATGATGCCATTTAAAGTCTTTGTCAATCTGCTCTCTGTTTTGTGGTGTGGCTGGAAATTAAAGACTGAAAATCAATGAACAGAGAAAGCTAAGGCTCCCGGAGGTCTTTCCTCTGATGTGAGAGTTTGACTTACGCAGACCCAGGGATGCTTGAGCGCCTGGTCAGCAGTGATTCTTTTGGCAGGGTTAATGGTCAACATCTGATTGATCAGATTCTTGGCCTCGGGGGTCACCGTGTCCCACTCTGGGGACGGAAACTGGAAGGAAAACGAGGACGAAGGCAGTGTTGAATAAAACCTCCATCGTTAATAAAAATGGATGCAAGTGCATTAATGTATCCTTTTAAAATCAGGCTTTTACTTGTGACCTTGTAAAGTTTGGTCTTTAGAATTCAAGAAGAAATAAACAGTAAAATGCTATATATATATATATATATTTTATTTAAATCACCATTTTGGCATTAGTGAATTATGACAGCCTGATAATAGTCCTGAATTTGAAAATGTTGAAACAAACAGAGAGGAAGAGAAATTGTTGGAAATGATTTTTCATAAACAGCCTTTTAGAGAAGGTCTTACACTATGCATGTTGTAAAATGTGTTAAAAATAAACAAATACGTACAAAAATGAAATATAGAAGTTGAAAAAATTATATAGAGGAAAAAAAAATTAAGTAAAAAAAACCCAAAAAAAACCCACCTCATCCTAACAAAGTTAGAGGTGCCAGTAAATGTTTATCATTACCATAAAAGACAACATTTATTTTAGCTCCTAGTCAGTGAAAAAAAGAAAGAAAAATAAATTACAAGTATCTTGTTGACAGAAATGGTATTCAAGGAGTGTAAATTACTGGGTGCTTGCCTCAGCCACTTTATCTCTTTTTATGCACAATCATTATATGTGGTTGCTTCAAACTCTGAAAATGAACACAGGCAATAAATTCTCCTCTCGCAGAGGATTATATGATCTAATAAATATGCTCATTGCTCTGTGATGGAGCGTTTCTTCCTTCTACAACAGCCTGGAAATCCTACAGTAACAAGCAGTGAGTAATTAAAACCTAAATTTACATTTCGACATCACCCCCAAGACTTAAATCTGAGCCTTTTAGTAGAAGGGACTTGTTCTGCGTGCTCGATTGTTTAACACCACTCGGATCATTAAGACACAAATATGAAATGACGTTAAAGTTTTGTCGGTCTTCAGGTTTCAAGTGCATAAGTCTAACAGAAGCAGACTTTATGCACTTTAGTTGACGCAACTTTTGATGCCTACATTTGAATTTCAATAAAGGAAGCGCCAGGAAGTCAAGACGGAGTTCACAGATGTGAAATTAATGCTTTAGAGCAACATTTTTCACTAGGCATCACTGAGCAAATAGATAACGTTGTGAACCCAAAGTGGAGCTGGTGGGCTGTGTCTAACTCCTGGAACCAACTTTACACCAACTTAGACATTGCTTTAGTGTTCAAATCTTCACTACAACGCTTTGCAAAGGAATTCATACCAGGGATGTTGCATTGATTTGTGGACGCACACGTTAAAGATGTGAGTGCATCGGAACAGCAGTTGTGAAAAGCAGCCGCCCTCTTGGGGATGAAATTTACACCCATCGGTCTTCAGGTTTAATGCATCCATTAAATTTTATCCATTAACGATGAGCTAATCTACACTTTCAAAAAATACTTTCCACCCATTTATTTCAGGGGGTTATTAATGTCGTAAATGTGTAAATCGTTAAACGGTACAGACCGAATGGAGCCGCGACGATCCTGCCAAATTTGCAGTACCGTAATTCCAACGGTTCCTGAAAAGGGAGACGTTGCGATTTCTAGCCAAAATCGGGTTATTACGGTAATTTCACCCCCTTCGAAGCAGGGAGTAAAATTCATCTGAGGGGGGCTCTTTTAATAGACGGTAAATTGCAAAAATAACTTGCTAGATATTAAAAGGTGAATAATCTTGCAATTGTACGCAGCAGAAAAAAGGTGAGGGATAGAGGTTAAAACAATACTGCAATACAAGAATATGGCAAGCAGACACTCACATCATAGGCGCCAGCTTTGATCTGTTGATACAGTTTGTGTTGGTCCTCATCCCAAAATGGAGGGTATCCCACTAGCAAGATGTAGAGGATCACACCTGGAAAAATTCACAAAAAATAGCACAAAAAAATAAGTATACCTATATTTAAAAAAGCAAGTGAAATATAGTGTTTCTTAGTGGCCCTGAACAGCAAACATCAAAAATTGGAAATGGGGGGAAAAAAACACGTGGCTGTTGGCTTTCAAAACCATTGGACGGTTAAATCAAATGGTAAATGACTCCTCTTTGAATTTAGACAGAATTTAAAAAAATACTTTCACATTTAAAAAATTCAACAACCTAAAAGCTGGAAGACGAAATGAATGAGTTTCACTTGAGAAGCGACGGATTCCTTGTTAAGTTTCATCAGATGGAAGGATAAGACTGAACATAAATAAATAAAACAAACCGACATGAAATTCATGATAACATGCCGTCAAAAATGAGCACAGATGAAGAAAAAAATGCATTCATTATGAGATGAATGGGTTGCGTTTGTAATCTGAAAAAAATAAATAATAATAATAATAATAATAATAATAATAGTTTTCTGACCACATGCCCAGATGTCCACCGGCTTGCCGTACGGGTCCTTTCTCAACACCTCGGGCGACAAATATCCTGGAGTTCCAGCGAAACCTGTCAAAAACAAAGCCATCTCTGTGGAAACCGTTTCAAAGAAAGCTAACAAAGAAGTTAATAAAGCTGGGGGGAAATCAGCATGCCGGTGGGGTCAAATGTCGTTTTGATAAAATACACATTTCACATTTTTCCTATCCAAAAAGTGGGAACTGCTGTGTAATCTAATCTTAATTTTGTACTATAACCTGGATAGAAATTTTCAGCAAAAATTGACAATGCACAGTTGAGTTTATAATAATCTTATCCCCACTGCAAATTTATTTTTTTGTTTAATCAGGTGTTTGACTATTAATACTATGCAGATTTAAGCCAAATTGAAAACTAAATCCCACTGTAAGAGACAATGACATTCTTGAAGTTACTCTTCAACCTAAATAATTGTTTCTCAGAGAATAGATTTGAAAATCAGCTGTAGTCTCAAACACATTTGACTCAACTAAACAAAACCTGCACTGATTCCAACAGGTGTGCTTAAAGTAGAGCCCCTCAAATAAATGAACAGACGGTGTGTACAGTTTTAATGTATGTTTTTAAAAAAATTTCCAAAATGTTCAGGAAAAAAAATAAAAAATCCTTGACTTGAACAAATACATAAAATGTTCCATGAAGAGCAGCTAAAAGTAAAATCCACAACTTTAACGTTAAAAGGAAAGTGTGTGTATCATAGTTGGAAAAGGACAGCCATCAGATTTCAGAGGAAGGTGGGCAAATAAATTCAAGTACCAGGAAGTGGGAGGAAATATTCCTTCAACGTTTCCAATAAAGGAAATCTCTGGGCACACAAACCCAAAGCTGGACGGCTGTACCAGTCAGGAATTGGACTAAAATTAACCCGGAGTGCTGCCAGAAGCTGGAGTCCAGGTATAAATCAGGTTTGATGAACATCGTATCATAAAAAGGCTTCGCTTTCTTTTATCTGTCCCCCGGTAACTGCAGTGGCCCACATCTACTCTTCTTGGGGTCCCGCACACTCAACATTAACCGCTAAGTACTAAACATGGTTGTCAGGAAGAAGTTGAGTCACTTCGAGGCTGCGGTGGTCGTCAAATGTGGCATTAGGTGTAGCTGCACACGGACTTTTAAACAACTTGAATCCCTTCCCGTGACGAACTCACTGAAGGAAGTGCTGCTGTGAAGCGCCGACGCTGCAAAAGGAAGCAGAAAGAGGCCGTTTCTTACCGAACCAAGCCTGCTGGTCCCCCTGCACCTCGATGGCAAGTCCGAAATCCGCGAGCTTCACAGCTGCTCCCTTCATCTTACTGGCGAGGAGAAGGTTTTCTGGCTGCAACACACGCAGGTGGATCATTTGAGAGGACCAAACCCAAAGTGAAGCCGCAAGCTCCTCTCTCTCACTTCGTTTTACTTTGAAATGTCAGAAACTCAAATACAGGAACGCAGCTTCGACTGTAAAACTTAAGACAAGCCATATATCTTACTTATGAAAAAAACATTAAATACCGCAAAACAGACTTTGGCTAAATGATGAGCAACAACAAGAAGATGTGTGTAATTAGTGGCAATAAGCACGGATCCTCCTTCCAGAAATGTCTCGTCACTTGAGAGAGCTTTAGGAGTGCGATGACATCTGCATCTGCACTGAAGCATGATGAGGT
This sequence comes from Alfaro cultratus, assembly GCA_903066825.1. Classification (NCBI taxonomy): domain Eukaryota; kingdom Metazoa; phylum Chordata; class Actinopteri; order Cyprinodontiformes; family Poeciliidae; genus Alfaro; species Alfaro cultratus. The sequence continues at coordinate 41,388 of CAEFZX010012302.1, read as the reverse complement.
TGAGTTGGTTTCTGAGGACTGCCTGAGAGGAAGAACCTTTTCATTTGGATGCCATGGTATTTACCCCAACACTTTCACCATGTCTTGTTTTGTCACATCATCAAGCATAAAAGGCAGGCTTTGGAAAAGGTTACAATTTCTTACATCACTTCAGAAAAACACAAACAGGAGACAAGATGACCCCTTTTTACAGTTTTAGATGTACATTAATAAAGGGCTGCACAATATTTTATGTGTCACAACTGATACGGTCATCGCAATATTTACCAATAACATCCTCATTGCAAGAATTCCTAATATCTAGCTTTCTTTTCTTTCCACTCTTACGAAACTTTAAAAGGCCACTGAAACATATTATGTTTTCCCCTCATCAAAAACATCCCTGGAGTGTTGCCTTGACTCTTTCATGCATGTTTGAAAAATCCTATAATCTCCCATGGCAACCGTTCAGCTGTGCAAAACGCCTGGCTGGTCTTAGCACTGCCTTCCAGACGCAGCTCCTCCTTGAAGTTGCCTCACAGAGCAGCCCAACTCCCCCACTCAGCTCCTTCAGACTAGCCAGCTGCTGTTAGCAAACACCTGATGGAACTGAACATAGGAACTACTTCTTAGTGCAACGCTGGTAGTAGAAAAAACAAAAAAACTTTGCTAAAGAATTAATAGAGGAGTGATGTTTTGACTGTCGGTGGAGTTTTTAAAGAGACAGAGGCCCAATTTCAAGGCGTTAAATTACAAAGTAAATTTTCTTTGAAGTCATATTTGTATATTTGTAACAACTGAAGTTTACAGCTGTTACTTTATTATGCTATAAAATGATTCTATGTGCCTGGAAAACGCATTAAGAATGTGAGGAGGGCCGTTTCCCTGTACGACCCCAATTATTTATGGCAGATATTGTGGTATGGATTCTTTACTCTGCCTCCGGTTGACATATGACCTTTCACCTGAAGACTACTTGACAATTAATATTAAAACTCTACCAACATAACCGCACATAGCACTTTGATAACCACCTTCTGCGCACGGATGTTTTCTTCCACAACCAAAGTTCAAACTGGTTGATCTTTTTGTCTATTATCTGCTACGGAAGAACCAGCTCTCCTCGGTCTGCTTCTTTTCACATGTCAGCCTTCGCCATCCAGCCGCACATCCTTCATTTCTCCTACGACCTCCTCCACCGCCCGCCCATCAAGCCCACGAGGCCCTGATCCGACAATAGGAAATAAAGAAAAGGGGGGAGCGGAGGAACCAGAGAGCTTTTCTGAAGCAACAAAACCAGACATGCAGAGATAGATAGATGGGAGGTGGCATAATGAGTCCCTACACCGGCGCTGCAGCAGCCGGGTGACCTCACCTCCTCTGTTACCATGGCAACCCCGCCTGCCACCAGCATTCAACTCTTTCCTCTCTAATTCCCCAACACCGCCGCCGCCGCCTCCCCTCTAAGTGTGCGGCCCTCCCAAGATGGCAAGAAGGCAAAAAATATGAAACAGGTGCAGGAGGTTACGTGTCAGTACGGCTCAATTTGTTCGCACCGGTTCAGATTTTATGATTCTAACGCAATTGTATTTTTCTTGGAAAAATACAATTGTTTTTTCTCTCTTCTCTTATGTTTTGAGAATTGTTCCAACAAAACTCTGAAAATGTACTGCCTTGACACATTATCTGGTATTTCGGGGCCAGAGTAATTTTCGATACTCTACACAGAGTCCACCGAAAAGGAATGTGGCTACATGACTAAGGAAACATCAGCAGGGTGTTGGTTAGATGAACAACAAATCATTGACATCTATCACTCTGGAAAAGCTGTTTGGGACTCCAGCAAACCACACAGAGTTTATCTACAAGTTAAGAAAAGCAAAATTACTCCAAGAGCTATTTGACGACTCATCCGAAAGGTCCCAGAAGAACCCAGAACAACATCTGAAGAACAAAAATAATCAAAGTTCAGATTTTGGCGTGGCCAAGTTCAGAGTTTAATCTGATCAAGATGAAGAGGCAATTCATGTTGTTGATTTGGACAGCTTTTTTTCCCCACAATAAATGCAATCATCATTTAAAAAGTCTTTGATAAATGCTGCATTTTAACACCCATTAAAACTTTTTGTCTATTTGTGAAATACAAAAAGTAAGAAAATTGTTTTTGGCATTGGCACCACCTGAAAAAAGGCAATAGACAGACTGACAGACTGGATTATTCAGCACTGATACCAGATTTCTAGAACAGTATAACGTTTATATTCTACTTGTGAATATAAAACAGGAAAAGATTTTACCAAGAATGTTGCAAAAATATTCTCAATCAGCCAGATATCGTCACATCTCAAGAGCTGTATGCATTGCTACGCCTCTTATAGTTACACATCTAATATTTACAGATCAATGTTAGCGTTCATTTGCTCTCTTGGTTGAAATTTTACCTGAGTTACAGTTTTACATCTGCATATGCACTTGTTGCAAACTGCCTACGGCAAAGTTGACACAAGCACACATGCATACGTCAAGAATGATAAAATTAAACTTTTTATTTTTCTTGTGTGGTGCTTTTAATCTTCTCGTTTAAAGAAATAGACCTCAATATTAATTTGGAGGCATTTAGTCTGCACGACGACTAGGTTGTTTTATTTTACTTTAGTTTTGCAAGTACTTATAATTGATTTTAAAAATGTACTGAACTTTAGTAGTGGCGCACAAATGCATGGAAAGACAGGTGTGTATTAAAAACATTTTTCCACAGTCACCTTTTATCATTTCTGTTCTGCCATTTTGTGATATTTGTATTCATGAGCAAATGTGCAAAGAAGGGAAAAAAAAGAACAAAAGATAAAAAAAGAAAAATCTGAATTAGCTGAGCTCACTTTTCAGAGGACACATTTTTGCACCGTCACAAAAAGAACAACAGAAGCATGCTTATTCAAAGAGAACTGAATTATTTAAAGGGAAAAGTTGAAGGCTGCACTAAAGTTTGGCGAAACAACGAGCGGGCGCAGGTATCGGGGTTTTCAGTCTCAGGTAAAACTGGGGGCTTTAAATCAACCTCGTCGTGTTTTCAAATTAAAACCCCTGCAGCTGTGGGGGGGAGATGTGCTCTGAAAGGTGTGCCGGTTTTTCCATGCGGTAACCAGTAACTGGCCGTCATCTAACACACACACACGCACACACACGCGTGCTATTAATAGCAGCTGGTCTGCTTTCGTCATTCCTCGGCAGTGCAGTAAGGAGGAGAGGAGGGGGACAGAGTAGAGAGGAGGGAAGGTGGGGTAGAGGGGGGGTGGAAAAAAAAGGAAGAAGGATGTAGCTGTAGAGATGCCATGAGAGTTGGAGAGCAGAGAGGAAAAAGCTGCTGAGGCGAGCGATGACGCGCATCCCAGAAGTTGCTCTTGACGTCACCGCGTGACGTCCGAGCGGCGCAGGCCGAGACCTGTTGTGCATCCGTCCGCCCGGCGCACCTTTCGACCGCTCTCGCTCGCCCTGGGTGTGCGGGGCATTCACTTTGCCGGATGCAATAAAAGCTCTTCTAATATTCATCAGTGTCTGGCAGCTCACCTTGAGGTCTCTGTGGACGATATCGTGCTGGTGGATGTGACTGATGCTCTCCAGGATCTGATTGATGCAGTGGCTGAAAGAGACAGCAGGCAAGACACGCCGGTCAAACCGCGTCGCCACGACGACTGATATTAAAGAAAGAGAAGAAAGAAAAAAAAACAAAAAACAGACACACCAAGCAACTTCAAAATGACTATACAGACTAGATTTCAAGGGTATATAGAAAAACTTAAGAACAAATAAAATAATCTTTCTTTTCAGGCTTTCATAATAATGAACGGACTGATTTGAAAAATTACAAATCAGCCTCTCCCTGGGAAGACAGTCCCACACATGGGCAGCAAATTGGTAACAAACATCCATACTCAGCAAATTGAGAGCATCAATTCAGCTCTGGCTTCTGCCTTAATAGCCCGTGATGAGTCGAGTGATGTAAACCATATTGAGCAGATAGTGCTCTCATGCAGATATGCGAGCTCTAATGGGCTGCAGGAAGAAATCATCGAGTGCTGAAAGGCTGAGCAGAGGACATTTCTTTCAGCTGGAGTTAAATGTTTGAAAGCCAACAAAATAAAGAGCAACACTTTGTGTTACGTTAATTTAAGTTACTGTGCAACGGGGCGTCTGGTGAGACGAGAGAATAAAAGACGATGTGGACGTGATTTCAGAAGCTGTTGGAACTGAAGCAGCTGGTGCTGATGTTTCCAGGACAAAACCAAACATTTGTCCTAAACTACAGAGAATAACTTCAGCTTTGCTCTCTTAGAGTTTAATTTAAATAATGTTGTCACGTTAATTTTTACCGGCTCAGATATCACAATACGATTTAATGAGAGGAACGAGTCATTAACCTTTGCATTTGGAGTCAGTATAGTTGAATGATCTAAACGGTTCCTGCCTCAGATATGACGGCCTGCAGTCCTGTGTGAATTTCAAAGTAAAATCTTGAACTGAGGAGGAAAGAATCTTTAGGATTAAAAAAAAAAAAAACATCTTGTAATAAGCTGTAATAAAGAGTAAATCTGTTTATGTTCAAGCACCACCATTTATTTGGTTGTACTGGATGGCACCGTATTAAACCCAACCTACCAAAAAAACTAAATCTCACGCTTAAAGGGAATGTTTTCATTCAGAAACGGACAAAAAAATTGGATACTTTTATGATTAGCATTTGGTTAAGATGCTCGGCGGAGGGAGTCACTTTCATAACTTTCCAAAACTACTTAGAAACATCTATTCAGAGTTTAATATGATACATACTGTACACCAAATTTAAGGTAAGGTAATTTTATTTATATAGAACATTTTCAGCAATGAAGCAGTCAAAGTGATTTACATGAATTAGAAAGAAATACCAACAAAACAACAAACCAAAGGAAAGAGCAAAATGGGGTAAAAAAAAGTCTAACTACATATTGGTTCCCCATGTTTAGAGTAGTCTGTAATTTATAAACCAGTAGGGCTTAGAACAATGCACCAGCCGGTGAATTTCGTGATATTTCAATTCATGTCCACTCCAACCCTCACCAATATCCACGAGTTACGATCATGACTGAAACATGAAAGCAAATCTCAACATTTTTGACGATCACCTTGATTATCTCATCCCACCAGTTACATTATGATCACAGAGGGGCCAGTAAAAGGACTTCTCTGCATAACTGTATGTTGCATATTACTGATTATCTACACATATTTTTATGCTGAGATTATTATTATTTTAAGTTTATGTTATTATTTCTAAAACCTAGTTAAGAATTTAGAGGTAAAGTGCTAAATACCACAAAAGCCTACTGTAACATCTGACAACAACCTAAAAATAGGAGAACAGCTTTGTCATGATTTATTCATGAAATTAAATTTAAAAGGTCTGAGTCACTCGGTCAGAAGTAAAACTCAACCAGCAGATTAGTAGCACAGTTGAAATCGTAAGCAGTTTTCTTCTCCCAAAGCACAAACTACATTAACCAATTCTATCGTCGGAACATTTTGTGCTTTCATAACTTCTCTGCGTTGACAAAAAAAGCCTCCACTAAAACCTGCCGGGACTTTAGATTCATATTTAGACTTGTAGCCTAACAGTGACTTAAAAAAAACATCAACAAGTAAAATGTAACAAATGAGCCACTAACAGGTTTATATATATATATATATATATATATATATATATGCATCACTTCTGCATTACACTGAGGTACATTTTCAGTCAGCACGATGCCTCTTCTGGTATCACATGAATTTCTTTCAAACAATAAAATAAATACAATTATTACGCAGTTTCTGATGTGGCCGTAATTTGGAGAAAACCGTCATAATTTACCTGGCATCCGCCTCGCTGTAGTATTCTCTCGCAACAATGTCCTCAAACAGCTCTCCTCCGGTTACGCTGTGGAGACGGATGCAACAGTAAGTTAGTCGACATGTTTATATTAGGGAACTTCTTGTTTTCTCTGTTTGAATAAAGTGCCTTCTAAAGGGGCTCATGCATGATGTTTTCTGGTGATGTAAGCTTGTGATGGCAAGTCTGAGGTTGTAGTGAAGCTCGATTTGTGCTTCAAGAAGCCACTTAGCATGTTACCGGCAGCTTTTTCAAGTTTCCATCTGTTCTAGAATACAATCTAATTCTTAATTCATTCGTCCCGGTCTGTTCGACGGAGCAGCGTGTGCCACATCAATGCAGCTGAATCCGTACCTGCCCACATTAGGAGCAGCACACTTATTCTAAATGCTAAATTTTGAAAGTGAACGCAACAGAAAGACTGATTTTTGTAGTTTTTCTGTGTGTTTTCATTAGATATCTCAGCAGAACTTTCACAACAATATGACACAAATGCTTCAAAGAAATAACAATAATAATAATAATAGTAGGGATCCCCAATCTCCAACCAGCTTTTTCTGTGCTTTACTAGCATTTAGATGATGAATCTTGAAGCTGGAAAGCCTCTTTACCATCACCCTAATCTTTAGCTCCTTCCACAGACTCCATCAGATTCAAGTCAAGATTCCTGGTGGGCCACTTCAAAATGCTAACATAGCTTCCAGTCAGAAAAAAAAACATTTTGGTAAAAGTAAAAAAATTGATTTACACCTAAACCGACTAATTTTGGCGGATTAAGTAATCATGTCAGATAAACGCAGCTTTGTGAAAACTTATAGTGAAAGTGCCAGAAGCAGAGCACTATTACATGAAGATAAAGTTAGAAGTTATGCTAGCACTATGATTTAAAACAACAATAAAAAAAAACCCTGTCCAATAGCCTTTATTTAGAAATGAGGCTGGAGCAGAAAGCATGGCGTGTGAGCGAGTGTGGGTGCTCTAATTAGATTTACTTACAGGTCAAAGACGAGGTAATGGAAGCCTTCCTCTGCAATGCTCTCATGGAGTCGTACTGAGAGGCAGAAAGAGAGAGAGTCTTTAATTAAGAGGCAGTTAGCTGGATCAGAAAGCTCCGCTAACGCTAATTAGCTTCTATAAAGCAAACCTCAATGTACCATCGATGAACCGAAAGTTTCAGACAGACAGCCGGGTCAGAGCTTATGACTACGAGATTTCTTGTGCACATAAGAAGGGGCAGTGTGGTATTAATAACATTTATTGAAAAAAAAAAAAAAAAACAGCCACAAATTTGACATTAAGCTCTAAATTACATTTGGGTATCTGGGCTAGAGTTTCTCCTTTGGAGTTTTTTCTACTATATAAAAAGTTTCAATAGTGACGCCTATGGTTTAGGTGCAGCTAGTTTAAAATCCCACCACAATACTGACAATACACCTTTCACGCTTCATAAGCAATGCCCATTCTGGCATTAATCTGTTCAGTCTGTAGCTGGATAAAACGCCTTTAATGACAGCGAATGACTTCAGTCAAATCTCCATCGAAACGACAACAGGCTGTTGCTGTTATTGCCATGGCAAGCTTGTTACAATCAGAGACAGAGGAGACGAAGCCGGCTGTCAAAAGCCAAGCCCTGGAAAAACACCCAACTGGGAAATCTTTTAGTAAAAAAGATTAAGTAAAGCAAGACAGGTGAAGGGCACCAGAAGAATAAAAATGCAAAAGCAGAGGTGACTGGGATCCCGAAAGCACAATGTGGTTATGTAAGATTTACTGAACGTGTTCTTGAAGGAAGGGCAGCTGTGATAGGCTGAAATTGTGTTAGGAATAGTCCCAACATGTTTAGCTGCTTTTAGTGGTGAAGATAGCGACATTAAATCTCAAGTCAGATTGAAACTCGTCCGTTCTGTTTCAGATTTCAGTATTTCTAGGGAAGCTAGATGAGTCAGACGGGAGATTTCCAAAGTGTCATAGCTTTACAAGTAAAACTAAATTCCACTATCAGTCCATGAAATTTTTAATTCAACGCAAAGTGCAGGTTTAAAAATGTAATGTACTCTAAGCTGATGAAGAGACACCAATGAAACCCAGCCTCTAACAAGTTTGGTTTGCACGGCGCTACATGCTATGATAAGAACTACATGCTATGTCAAACAAACGCTCATTTACTTCCTCTCTCCAAACGACCCCTGCCTTTTGTTTGCATTTCCCACGGCAACAAAGGAAAAAGGTCTGATGACCTTTTGAGCCGATTCCCAGGCAATAGGTAGCGCATATCTCTGTGTTTGACGATACAAGAGTTTCCTGGCACTTTGCACTTCCGCAGGTGACCCCGGCTTTCTAGGTTTTCGAAGCTGTGCAACGTAAAGGACGCTCTAAGACATAAAGTGTTCTAGTAATGAGATTAGCGAGATTAAGGTTTAGACACAAGGCACACGATGTCAGCGGCGTTTAGAAACTCTGCAGCTTATTGGAGTCGTCTGAACGGGAAGCGGCTGCTGGCCAGCTGTCGCATGCAAATATCCCAGAGAGAAACCCAGCAGGGAAGCGGCTGGTTTGACTATAACCCAGTTAGCTCAACTCAACAATGCTTTTGTTTCTGCTCTGCTGTTTGGGATGTGAAACGACAACCGCAGGGGTTTCAGGTGAAACGAGAAACTGAGGGTTTTCACATCCACGTTGGACCAAAAACACAGGACTGAGCTGGATCTGTTCACGGGTTCCACTATGCTTTTCTTTAGCGATGGGTGAAGACATGAGGCAGATTAATGAAATACTGGAATGATAAATGATGATACCTAATAATCTCAGTCTTGACCTACTCAGTCCAGTTCTGAACTATTGCATTGATTTGGATCGGATCTAATCGCGGCCATTGTACGGTTGGTCCTCTACAAAAGGCAAAAAACCCCAAAAAGTTAAAGAGTTTACTTTAAATTCTGTTTTCGCCTTGTATACACAGGAGACAAAAGAAAAGGTCAAATCAAATAGAAAAACTCAAACAATGAGAGGTGAGCCAAAATGTTCACGGATTGTGAATTTGTAGGTATACAAAAAGCTTGACTTAAATCTTGAATATTGGTCAGTAACCATCATTATGCTACACATCTTTAGCTCATCAGAGGGGACTCACCTATGTTTGGATGTTTGAGCATTCGACAGATCCTGGCCTCTCGATCCAGTTTCTGATGATCTGTGGTCAAAAAGGAAAACAGAAAAAAAAGAATAGAGAAAAAATTAGATCCAGTCGGTTCCAGGATCAGCAGCTATTACGTTACACTCTTTCTTTCTATTTTTTTATTTTTTCACTCCGGTTATAGATGGCTAGAATCCCAACAAAGAAAAAGCCTCACTTCTCGGAAAGTCTCTGAATGTGTCAGCTTTAAACAGCACAATGCAATAAGTTAAAGTAAACAGCAGCATCTCGCACAGTACAGTAAATTGAAAACAGTCTTCTCTCGTATCAATTTCCACTGAGTTCTTCACCCATATTGCTCGCAAATAAACAAATTGGCTTATATGTGAACATTTGTTTCTTGAAGAGACTAAATTAAAAGCATTCTTAATATGTAAAAATCTCTGAAGTTCCATTTATTCCCCTTCTGTCTTCGACTCATAACATTTCCCATTAAACTTGTCATTTGAGCACCACAAACAAATCTGACGGCTTCACATGAAAGGACCAACGCAGCACAAAAAAGCCGAAGAAGCAGCTTTGTCACGAACAGACGGCGACACGTAATGTATAGGGGTCACTCAAACACACACAATACAAGCACAAGCCTTATGCACTTAGTGAAATGAGTCCAGTGGGCCCTGCTCTAATCTAATCACTATCCACTTAATGACTCTAATGACATGAGAAAGTCCATGCGCGCAGACAGATTGGTTTTAAAACAGACAATGGATGGACGGCATGGACGGCCGTCAGAGGTCAAGTTCGTCATGCCCGTCTTGTCAGGAAGCAGCTGCTGCTCTCCAATGTAGACGGCACATGAACTCACATGCCTGAACCACTCTAATCCCCCCGACCCATCCCACACAAAGCTTTTGGGCCATTGTGCATGAAATCTAAAATAAGAAAAAGAAAAACATTTCTGCTTTAAACATATCGTTGTGATTTATTGGCTTGATCACATTTAAACCACATGGACACATCTGTGGAATATTTTGACAGAATTTGAATTAAAAAAAAAAAAAAATGCAGACACCAGCGCAAGTTATCCTGCATCAAAATCTAATTATTCATGTACTTCTGATTTCTGCACACTGGTTACAGTGTTTGAAGTCTATGAACGAGTCAGACTCTCTCCTCTCATGAGGCAGAGAAGATGCACATCCATATAAACACCCGAAAGTACAGAAATGACAAAATAAACATTTCACCCCACATATCACACCTTGAATTATTATTTGGCCTTAAATTATGTGAAACATTTGGGAGGGACATGTGTTACCCATATGGCTCATCTTCCAGAGCGTCATCCAGTCAGGTGGCACACAAGCAAACCAAAGAGTGATTAAAATAAATTTACTGAACAATAAAAACTACTGTCAGTTGTACCTCAAACCCGCTCTGCTGTCCTTTTACATGTGCATTTGATGGGTTGTGTCCAGGTTTAATGCTGTCATGAACCAAAGCTGCCTACTGACCCTGAAGTTGGCGTTTGATTTGTAGCTTCTAATTCTTCACAAAACTAAAGGGTTAAATCACAGATTGCATTTGATTGTCTCCAACTCAAAATCCAGCTTTAAAACTCTTAAGGCATTCAGAGTTGGACTTTTGCAACATATCAACATTTTCCTGGAAAAGGACTTTCTAAGACCAATCTAAATTGTAAAAGCTACAATATGGGAACCACCTGGAATTATTTTTGCAATCATTTTCTATAGATCCAGACACATTCGCTTCTTAAAACTCGCTTTCTTGAAAGCACTTCCGACTGGGTTGTTTGAAAAATATATGTAGTTTATTTCTAGCAAAAACAGAGACAAAACAGTAACTAAAAATCTCCTACAACTTAGATGAAAGTGAATCTCTTAAATTAGCAGGAGGCTCTAAAAGCTACCAAAGTAATCTAAACAGTTCCAAGCATAAAAATTTGTTACAGATTTCGGTTCCAGTACATAAGTTCATCAAAATCAATGTACATTTTCTTTGGTTAAAAGTCTCATCTAAGCAAAAGAAAAACAAACAAAACAAAAAAGCTCGGGATGTAGCCAGCCAGCAGCCATTGGGGAACGTTACAGTCTGGGTTTTCACTTCTCACCTGGACCTCAAGACTTCTGAGTCAAAATGTAACAAGAAACTGGTTCCTTCAACTAAACATACAAAGCCAGTGGATGAAAACTTTTTCATATTTATGACAAAGCAACAAACTACAAAAAAACCAACAAAAAAAACCCATCCCAAATTCAGTTTTTGACTCAAAATGTGTCAGTATGGAGATTCTTCCAAAATGTATTTTCTGAGTTGGCACTTGTTAAAAAACAAAAGGTTTGAGACTCTAATGTAACTGAACACATAACAACTAAACCAGAAGTTAGACGTGTTTAGCACATTGATGCATTTCTTGTGAACTCTGATGCCAAAACCAAGTGCAAGTTTCAGCCAAAAAAAATCAGGAAGAGAAACAACAGAGTACCCCCAGAAGCAACTGCTAGAGCGATTGGCTGCATAACTTCCTGAGACGTGCACACGTAAACCTGCTCTATTTAGCGCCATACGCACGCTTTTGTTCAGACCTCACACATGGAAGCAAGTTTTGATTAGACCAGTGTGCTCAGAGGATGAGCAATCAAAGCTCTTTGCAGACATTTCACAACCCTTTTCTCAGAACCATAAGGGTCTATTTTGGTTGCTCGTATTCTTAGAAATCAGATGTGCCTGTAAAAATAGGTCTATTCTTTATCACCGGCCTAAGATGACAGCTTTATTCTGTGTGTGATGGCAAACATTCCTGGCAGCTGGCTGTGCAAAAACACTACAGACAGATATTTTAGTTAGAGAACACAAACCGTCTTTAAAGGAACCAATTCTATAGAAAGAGAGAAAATAGGAGGCAAACTGTGACAGAAGCCAAATGAATGCTATTTGTGGATCAAAATAACCAACAGAGAGTAATTAGAAAACAGAAGAATCACTTAGGAGTTAACTAAAAATGCCCGAGCCTGCAGCTCAGCATAAAAGCAGCAGACAACATAAGCTAAATGAAGGAAAATTAATCAGAACATTTCTAACAGAGGTGAAAGGTGCACACCAAGTTTAGATCTAGAAACAGTCTAAAGAAAAATCCTAAAAACACAAACCAACACATTGACACCCAACATCAATATCTACGTAGATACACATCTTCTTTTTTCGTAGACACAAATGGTGCACAGCATTTAGCCCACGAGGCCTGAGTAATGATCAAAGGCGTGGTAAATGATGGTATTCATTTATCCGCCCCGCCCGCCGCTTATCTCATCTAGACGCTCCAAACAGAAAACAGCACAAGACAGATGAATAGATGCCGTCTCCGAGCCGGCATTGCCTTTCTGAAAAACGACCCCTGGCCCTCCCTCGTGTACATGAATTAACCTCTGCCTGTAGCGAGGCAGACACACGATACATAAGCAATTCCCAGAGCAAACACTAAACCCGCCGTAGAAAGAACTATTCAGGCTTTGGATTCATTTTCAGTATCAGTGGACAAGGTTTTGATATATCCCCATCATGCCCGTCACTACCAGCTTCGTCATGGTCTCACGCTCGTGTCCTCATCAACCAGCGATGAGCGACATGGATCTAAAGTTTTATCACAATATTTAGCGGTACTATTATTATGATAATAAAAGTGGCATTAAGAACTATTTATTTCTTCTTTTTTTAGGTAACTATGGCTCCGACTGCATGACAACAAAACAAGTACTCCTCTTAAAAAACATTCCCATTTATAATACGCTTCTTCAGGAAAAGTCACATATAGAAGTGTGATGTTCATCACTGAACTGAGCACATATTTTCAAATTTATTAATATTTATAGATAATTTCAAAGAAAAAAAAACTGTGGAGACAATAGCACAATTAATCTTGACATTGTGGGGACTGTTTTGGTAGATTTTAAACATTAATTGGAATCATGACAACAATAAATCTAAACCAGAGTTTACCATAGTAAGCTTGTCGGGTCATCAGGCTTATTGTATACCAAAAGTTTACCTTTTTTCTTGTTTGCATTTTTTAAGACTCCATAGCACTTCATATAACATAATTATCAAGTGATTTCCTGTCCATTTGAAACATTTTTTAACTCAAAAACACGACGGACTGCTGGATGGATGACTGCCCTAGCGCCCTATCACCGGGCTTAACAAGTTTTCTGGGGGAACCTTGAAACTCTTAGAAAAAAATTCATCCTGACAAATGATGAATTTATCATAAGTCCTATTCAAGCCTCAAACATTGGAACCTCAACTTCCCAGGAGCCATACTTGGGACAAACCTTGAGAAAATATGCCTTTCTTGCCTTTATTTCTATGTTGTAGCCATACTTCTTGGATGCCACTAGAAAAGACTATAAATGACGGAATATTTGTAAGGAAAATGCATATGTAGTATACAGGTTGAACTAAGATGAACCTTTTTGTCAATGCCGAACAGCTTTTGATGAAGCCAGCCCGACGATGTTGGGCGACAATCTCACTGTAGAAGATCTCAGTGGAGAGATATCAAGATGCGTAGCCAATGGCAACCCCCAAACTAGACTATTAGGGAGAAAAATCTGTCCTCCTATCTAGCAGAGACAACATCCAGGATGTGGAGAGGATGGATTGGGCCACCTGCTTCTCCATTGAACACTTGGGCATACTGTTCATGCCGTTTGTTAATAGGATACATTCCTGCGTTGCCAATGTTTGTTATTTCTTCAAACTTCAATCATTCAATCCAATAAGTGAAACCCAAACAAGGATCTCAAGCAGAACGAGCTTTTTGTAGTGGGAGAGTGGAGTTGTCCAGTTTTAATGTCAGAAATCCACAAACTCTACTGCTTAATTCAAAGTGCACAATATCAATAATATCAGATTAAATGCTAAGAAGCATAGTTATAATAAAAAAATAATGACCAAACACAATTTTATTATTTTTTTACTCTAAGATTTATACCTGCAGTATTCTTAAAAATTCATCAATACATTTATACAATGTCCTACCTCTTTCTGCCGGCAGTGAGAACAATGTTGTTGTTGTTTTTTTATTTGTTTGTTTTTTTCTTTTTCAAAAGTGGCTAAGAAATGTCTGATGCTCCCATCAGTGTTGGCAATATTGAACTTTCTGTGTATTACTTGGTAAGAGTGTTGTGTAAAAAAAAAAAAAAAGATGGATACAAGAAATGACAAATTTATGCACAGATATGAATATTTCACCATGTTGTGCAAAAGGCCTTTGTCATGACGTTGCATTGAACTAAATTATATTTTAACTCCATAGGTGGCGCTCTTGCGAAGATCCCAATGCAAAGGTGAAGAGGCTGTTATGACAAAATGTTTATAATATTTTTTTAAATTTAAAAATGTGTTTTAATACACATGTCCTTCAAGTTTGTGGTAAAGCTAAGCAGGAATTGTTAAAAACACTTTGTGTTCTGTGTTGGAGCGAGCCAGAGAGCCACTGATGGGCTGACCAGCCGATAGGCAGAACAAAGACGTTCTGCCCAATTGGATTAACCAAGCCCAGATCAAATTGGGTTGTGTTGTTTTTATTGACCGTAATCTTCTTGAGTCTTTCAGCCAGATAGTGACCCAAAGCTAATGATCCTTCCAGCTGAGAGAAACAAAGCCAGGAGATCTGACAGAACACGGAGCAGAAAACTAAAACGACTCGGGGAACGCAGAGGAACTCCTTCCTGTCCTGTGCTTGTCCACGTTATTGTCTTTTTGCTTTGTGTCCATTGCAAACACAGATCCCAGATTGGAACTCTAAAAAATTTATTTCATCTCAATCACATGGTTCTACTGAAAAAGTAGCTTGTGGAAGACATCTGCTATATAGCTCAATAAACAACTTGGTTGTCATTTCTAGACCACCTTATCACCTCTTTACCTTCTAAAACGTCTTCATGCTGCATTAAGTAACAAGTGCCATCAAATATTGTACACACAAATATAGAACCTGGTGCTTAAATAGTCAGCTAGCATTTATTTTAATCCCCATCTTTGCAAAATGCATATCGGGATGCAGTGATATGTAGATAACGATCAATTTGTGAGGCACTAGGTAAAAGTAGATGACCATACATCAAATTCTTCTCAGTCAAGGATATAAAAGAACTGACATCATAGGGTGACTGGGTATGAACTTCTCATTACTCACAGTTGCAATGAGACAGAGATTTCCTCTGATTCTCAGGATAAAACAAGGATGAACTTATAATGAGGTAAATAATGGCAGAAAGCCAAAAGCCAAACAAGCAAACAGAAAGAGCAGCAGACACTGACTTTAGGTCAGTGTGGCCCGGAGCAGACAGGACTATAAATAGAGTATGCCAACCCTCCTCCTCCAGCTTAAAGCCCGGGATCACGGTGACCCGGGCCGGCCTGCATCAGCAAACACAGAAAGTGACAGACTGGCGAAAGGAGAGGCCACATTCTCACGCAGATTTCCTTAGATCCAAGACAAGTGCCTTCACTAATAGCTGTTGGAGAGCTTCGTTCTGTCAGAGCGCCATCATGATCACCCCAGAGTTCAACAGCACTGCAAAACAGGAGGAAAGCTAGAGCATGTGGGGGGGAAATGTCTGTTACAAAGAAAATATAAATATTAGCCAATAAATCCTTAGTAAGTATTAGGTTCTTTTCAATGTCCGGCCTGGCTTTCTTCACCCTTAACCAGTGACATCATCCGTCTACTCTGTAGCAAGCTAATTAGCGAGCCAGGCCTCAGTTCTGCTCAACTGGACCCTTGAGACTGAACAAAGAAACAAAAACCACTCATCCAAGCAGATAAAGAACAAAGATCTGAACAATGCCAATGTTGTTTTCTGATAAACATTTAGACACAAGGACTCTAGTCTTGTTGAATATTATTTTTAGCAGTTGCTGTGTTAAAATGGGCATTTCAAAATTACTTTAAAATAGAAAATGGAAATAATTTCAGAGAAAACAAACAAGAAGTAGAAAAACACTATTGTGTAAGTATGCATTTTCCAGGTACACAGCGCCGTTTAAACACAATTAGCTGTTACCTGCTGTATAAATTAAACTTTGCAAATTAATGCTGTGAAATAGGGCCTTTGAATAGGTCCTCCTATGACGATCTCCGTCTTCAGAACTTCGTCACAAAAATGCTTCTCATTATGCAGCTTACAACTGTTTTTTGGAGAAGTAGTTGATGATGATGATGAGCTCAGACGACTCACAGTTCCACCATGTCTTTTCTAAGTGCTGCTGCCGCTAGTCTGGAGGGGCTGAGTGGGGAACGATGGGGCGGTGGTGTTCTGTGATTCAGAGCATTGGGTAAAAGAGCAAATGTTTAGACATCCATCCACAAATGGTTGTTTAATGCATGTTTGTTCCTTAAACATGCATTTAAAAAAGAAAGACTCCAGCTATGTCTTTTATGAGGGAATATCATAATAACATCTAAAAAAGCTCATAAAAGCAGATTTAAAAAAACAAAACAAAAAGAAAAACAAAACAAAAAAAGTACTGCTGTTCCGAAAACACACCTGACACTTCATTAATACAAATCTTCACAAAACTATGATCTCGTTTCCTAACTATATGTCGTAAGACATGACATGACTTGATGGTGATGGTCTCTCCCAGCAGGTCAGCAACGATGTGTTAAGCCTTAAACAGCATCAGCAGGAATGGAATGTGTACAAATATGCATTAGAAACCAAAAAAGCTGCAAAAATCTCAGAATAACAGGGGTGTTTGTTACATCAGGGTTCGCTCGCACTGGACGGAATCCCTTCTTAAACCTGCATTTTTCATCTAATTTAAAGAGAGAAAATCTCTGGCATTAGTGCTGCATCATCATCTCATCATTTTTGTCCAGTCAAGCCAAACTAATGTTCTTACTTTCACCGCTCGTTTCAAATAATGGATGAGAGCAGGAGCCACGCTGCATGTAACATGTTGACAGTCCTCCGAATCGTGGAAGTGAAAACTCACATCGGCTCATCCAGGAAAGTGCCGGTGAGTCCACATGATGGCAGATACTCGCCATTCCGCGCACAACAAGAGATTAAAGGTAAATTAGATTCATCAGTACTCTGAAGGTAAAGTGCATTTCTAAGCTTGTCAGCGTTTGTGCTAAGTGACGCGTGAGGAGAAGTTCTTCAGGTTGAATTCCTAAAATAACTTAATCAGGTTGCGAAAACGTGCAATGTCATGAACTAAGAGAACACATGACTTATCTATAAAAATCTGTATATTTTTTAAGTTCTAATAATTCTGCAACATATTGTGCATATGTTGTTTCAGACTAATTATAACTTGGAGAGCATTTGCAAAGAATTTTTTTTTAAAGTAACTTGTTAAAAAAAAAAATGGCAGTGAAAAAATACAGTGTGGTACTACAGAGATCTGAAGAAATGCACGTCTCTCGGTCGGTAACAACCAATAGGAGCCAGGAGGAGGGTCTTAGTGCTGTCAAAAATGCTCATGTATGTGCTGCTCACACTATTTGCACTGCTTTACTCTCTGCTGCGCCACACTTTTTATACAGCGGAGCCTGGCGTGAATGCTTAGGCTAGTTAGCATAGCCACCCATGACGGCGAATAAACAGTTTTCCTGTAATGGTGAGTCGTTCCTCTGTCACTAACACAGCCTGTACACGAGATTGATTGACAACACTGAGACCGTTCCCTGTTTTTTTTATAAAAAGGTGCATACTGCAGCTTTAAGATTCAACTTTATCTAAAAAAAAAAAAACCTAAGATTTAGCATGCAGCTGTTTCTAAAATACTTGATCCTTGATTTTGAGTTAGAATTGATTTGGACTTAGGGTCAAATATATGCGAGACATGATATGAACTGATAGAAAGGGTAGATTACTTGGCATTTTCCGTTAACAAATTGAGACTAGACTCTGACTTGGGGCAAAAGACTTGAAACCTGACTTAGACTTTCCCCTTAAAGAGTTGAGATTTGAATTGTACTTGGGATAAAAGACTTGAGTCTTGATGGAAACCGAGAAAAACTTGAATTTAAAAGTCTTTTGAATGACTTTAAAAGTCTTGAGTTGGACTTGTTCCTTAAAGACTTGAGCCTCAACTTAGGACAAACTAAACCTTGATGCTCCTTTTTGAAACTTGAACCGACACAAAATGGCTTGCAGCTGACAAAACATGGACCACAGGTTAAAAGTTGCTACATTCCAACTTAAACATAAATGTATGAATTTAACAAATGTAACCAAAAAAAAGCTGTAAAAATGACATGCATTTTAATCCCTAACAATCTTGCAGCGTTGCATGACTGACATCTGGCTGCCTTGGAAATCGCCTCAGATCGTTTTAAATGTTATCTATCAGTGAGCAGATGGAGGATGCTCTTCATTCAAAACAGCCTTCATAAAAACCTTTGGCACAGAAGTGCGTAAAAGCAGTGAGACCTGAATGAGAGACTCCTAATATAACAGGCTGTTCAGATTGTAACCCTGGAAGCAGACACAAAAGCACCAACCGAGCTGATGATTGTGCCAGTTTGCAGGAGTGAACACTTCAACCAAATAATGTGGCCGCCACACACTCGACTCCGCTGAGCATGTTCATTATCAGCTGTTGGAGCTGCAGAGCAGATCTAAGTGGAGGCGAGGGGAGGTGTCATTTGTTCTTATTAAGCAGACATCACAGAGAGACCAGTAAACAGAAAAGCACAATGTGTGTGAAGTTGCGATGATCTGTGGGCGTGTGAGTGTGTGTGTTTGTCGCTGGTTAAACATCCTCCTCTTGGGAGAACAGCTTTGCTCTCTGCAGACCAACTGTAACTGCGAATGACAACAAAAGGTGAGCAAATATTGAAACAGATCGATGGGTTGTGTTTCTGTGTGGGTTGGGTCTTTTAATTCCATTTTTTAATGAGTTTGTCTGTACTTTACACCGACTTTTAAATGTATTGTTAAAGAAAAACAACACAGCAATAAGATAATCTGGTTTTCAAATAAGCCCTCGTATAATGAACAAATTACAGAAAAAAGAAAAACTTGGCAAAGATGGAGGTTACTATAACTGGACAAAGTTTACTATATTTTTCATTTAGTTTCTTCTCTTTTCTGCTAAATAATAATAATTAAAAAAAACGCTTCTCCACATCTGACTTCATCTTGTCAAAGATTTCTCCAACCTTGATGGTGATTTCATGTGAGGTTTTTAACGTAAATCTGCATCCATTTTTTATTCTCAGGCAAAAAGACTGAAATCAACAAGCATTTAATGTCACTGCACGTATCTAATGCCTTCTCCATAGACGTTCGGATCGATGGATGGAAAATAAGACAATAAAAAAGGTACAAGAGTCTAAAAATATAAATAATTCATAACTCTTCCAATCAAGAAAGGACTGAAATCAATTTCCAGACTTTTTTCAACTGTGTAGGAATGAACATTTTGCTTTATAGTGAAAGTGCGTTTTTTTTTTTTTGTCTTTATTTAATCATTTTTGGCAAGAATCTATTAATCTGACATAATAAGCCAACAGATCCCTCGTCTTCTTTTGGATAATCTAATGAAGAAGTAATACAGATGCTGGAGATGAAAAACATTTATGTTGACATTACCAACTATGAGAGGTATTCTGAAAAGATGAAGTTAATCTAACTGCATTAAATCTTGCAGTATGTGCAGGATGACATACTGGGAATATAGTGACCATGTTATGTAATTTTGGCCGTCTGTTACATGAAATGTAAATTAGCAGTTACCATGGAAATGCACTGCTTGGCTGGGAGCTGGGAAAACCAAACAACAAACAGCCAGAAGGTTCTGGGTTCAAATCCCGGCCTAGAGCCTTTTCTCCCCGGACATGAACGGTTTCTCTCCGGATACTCTGGCTTCCTCCCACAGTCCAAAAACATGACTTAGGTTAAATACTGTGAACAAAACTAAATACTGAATTATCCTTGAAAAAACCCAGCAAAAAAAAAATTTACATTGGGGTGGAGGTTTACCTTCCCATAGGGCATCAACCTTGAACATACAACCAGAAGTTTATATTAGACAAACCCATTCAGAGAGCAGAGCCAAATCCAATGGAGAATCTGTGGCAAAACTTGAGTGCTGCTGTTCGCAGCTGCTTTCCATCTAACCTGACTGAGCTTGAACTGCTTTGCACAGAAAAATGGGAAAAAAACGAAAACAAAGTCAGTCTCTACTTGTGCATGTCTCCACCAGCAGCTCCGTTGTGCGGATCTATTGCATAAAATCCCACTAAAACACATTACATTTTGTGTTTGTAGTGTGTCAAAATAGAAAAAAAGGCAAGTTAAATAAATATTTTGCAAGCTGTTACTAGTCCACACTCCTGATGTATTTGTAAATAAACTCCAGATCTCAGGAATTCTAAGAATTTTAATCTACAGTAGACCTGCATACGTAACCAAATTTGAAGAGTCTGTAACCTGATATTTAGTTAAAGAAAAGCACCAGAAGAATAACCCACGGAAAACTACTCATAATTAGGATATAGCTGTTTATGTTTATTTACAGCCTCAACACTTTCATTTATAGACCAAATTATTTTGGCTTCTGCATGTATAACCAAATAAATTTTAGCACATTAAAAGTCTATTATTTTTATTGTCGCTTTTAGTATTGTTGTGTTTGTTACTGTCGCCGTCGTTAAAATGCTAATAATTATTATTAAATGCTGCTTTGGCTTCCATAAAAACTAAATGAATGCATCAGACATACCACCGAAAAGGAAAGGATCATATAAAACTTAAAGTAAACCTTCATGAGGGCATGGCAGTAAAATCAAAAAACAAACAATAAAGAAATACAAAATGCAAAGCGTCTCAATATGAGCCTACGCTCAGCATAAAGCGATTAAACCGCCGAACACGAAGCGACTCAAACCCTGACTGTCACATTATTGCTGGATGCCTCTCCCATGAGCAAAGCTTGTTTTTATTGCCATTTCATTCTTGAGACTACTGCAACAAATAATCTTTATGAAAACAAGTCTTCCTTTGGGAAACAGCATTATGCTGCTGATGGTACCCTATAAAGTTTGAACACACCACCATACATACATATACAGTGCATGTGACCACCTTTGGCGCTAAAACATAACTATTGTCAAATGGATTATTGCCACTCATGGTCTAATAAAAGCTGCTGGTGGATAGAAATGTAGGGCTGTCTGATTACATTATTATTATTATTATTATAAGTCCTAGATATGGAAGTAAGTTTGAGATTCTGATTTTGAAGGAAGTAGTTCTGGAGTTGCCCTGTTGTGTCGACATGGTTGACCAATAAAGATATCTCTTGGTGCAGGCTGACAGTACTCAGAAAACCATTCTAAAATATTCCACCACCTAATAATTACTTGCATCACATAGGGATGTTTACTAATGATGTCAGAACTTTTCTCCATTCAAATTTGATAACTTTCAGGATCTCCATAATGAAAAATATACTTAATTTCAGGCTTCAGATGTCATACATGGTAAACAAATAATCCCTGATCATTGACCCCTTTTTTGTTCAGAGGTCAGAATGTAAGGGAATTGACTTGTAACAGTCCTTTGTTACATTTATCAAAACTATTTTCTTTGTGTAATCAACCATCTAAAGAAATCATGACATTTTAAAGGTTTAAGACAAGGTTTCACTATGTGCATGTGGACTATTTTAGCAGTTTTTAAAATATATTTTAGTCATCTCCCGTTAGAGATATGCTTTTGATTAAAAGATGACTTTGATTCTGTAAAGGTGCATTAAAAGTGAAATAACGCTTTAAATGCCCACATTCAAAAGCTACAAATTACTTGCTAACTTCAGCATCAGGCTGTGGTTGTTCTGCAGGTTCAGATAGGAAATATCACATAACAAAAAAAACCTCACAATAAGAGCCTTCATCAATTGATCCTATGCTGTCGGTATCATATGTTAAACCTTTAAAGACTTCAAATCTCAAATTAAATCGAAGGCAAATTTCTGAGAGTAAACTTCAGAATCAGGATGCAGGAAGTGTACTGATACTGAATATTGAAAAGACGATGTAGATTATAATTATGACTCTCTTCCCTCGTCGCAGTGTCCTTACCATTGTGACGAGCTTCCAAAAACCTACATCAGGTATCGACATCAAGGGCAGTAAAAGTCCTTCCAACAGGTCAGATATATTCCTGACATGCAGAATTTGCATACATTTGCACTTGAGACACAAATATCGCAACCAAGATGTTCATTAATTGCACGATTAGAGATATAGATATTAACTCTGATACAATACACTGTGCAGAGCTGGTGAAATTTCAGATTTTTCGTGTATGTGTGTATATGATTGACACTTAGTGCTGCTGATGTTGAGAAAATGTCCTAATATGAAATTTTTTTATTTCTATTTTTGGACAAGACAAGAAGTGACATCCAAAACCTTCCATGCAAGATCCTAAGGTCTGCATCACCCAATCATTTCCAGGAATGTGACATAACTAAACAGAAAATTTACATTCTATTTATGTTGCTTTTTTTTTTTCTTGAGGTCATTTCGCATTAGTAGAGTATTGCAAGGCCCAGAGACTTTGTTTTCATCAAACGCGCTGAAGAAGGAGGAATTTTTCCACCCTGTGGGAAGACAAGAAAAACCACTGACTGCTGTACAACCCTGACCGTCTCCAGACCTACATCTTTCCATTTCCATATCCAAATCCAACTCTCTCCCTCATTAAATATTCACTGTTGTCCCATTAAACATTGACGGCGCGGCACAGCCACGTTTATCTGCCCCCTCGCCAATGAGCCTACAGCGAGAGAGAGTGCACCAAAAGGCTGAAAACTAAAAAAAACAATGCGCACACGAACACACACACACACACACAAACGGCATGCTCGCCTGTGTGGCCTGTGATGCTGCGGCTCGGAGAGAAGGAGAGGGCAGGTGATTTTGAGAAGAAGGGAGGAGAACGAGAAAACAGAAATGGAGAGAGAAGGAGCGAACGCTGAGGATGAAACGAGACATGGAGGAAAACTGCTTGAGGAATGGAAGTAAAAAAGAGAAAAAAACAACGTGAGGGACCAATCTTAAACTCTTGCCCATGTGCAGTAAGAGGAAAGCAGCGTGCATTTCAATAATTCAGCAGTAGGATGAGTGCCGCCAGCCTATCCCGGTTTCTTATCTTCACGTCAGAAGGCCTCATCTAAAACCACGTAGCAACCTGGAACAATATGTGGTGCAGATTTTGAGTTTTCTCGCCTACAATAAAATAAAATCTGTCTGACAGCAAAGATCAGCCAGCAATACATACGGGGCAGATTTGCGTCCATTTCCTTAGTTTTTTTGTCCATTCTACACTGTAAGTGCTGGTGACCTACATTTATTTCTGTGCCTGAAGGTGCCATAAGTCAAAAGGGGCAAAGTAGCGAGCGAGGCTGCTGAATTGCTAACGCGTTGTGGTTCATGATTGCTGTACCGCCATCTCTGGTTAAGGCTGGATTCACTTTTTGCGACCTTCCAATGAGACGTTTTCTCCACAAAAGAGGAAGCAGCAGATGACATCACATGACCCATTACGCATTATAACAAGGCTCAGGTCCAAAGGTTTAGATTAACAAGTGAAAAAAAGTCATATGCAGTACATGTTGTGGGTTATTGAATTCCTTGCAGACATACTGGGACAGAGGGAAACACATCATCCACCATAATGGATTTCCAGCCCTGCGAACCCATTTCGGCCCCGTTAAGTTGCGTTTAGTGTTTTCATTGATATGATAATCAAGCCAACCTTCCAACGCTCCTACCTGTAGCAGCACGTCTCCAGTCTTATTGGATGCTTTTCTTGAAACCAGTTTTGTTTTTTGTTGTTTTAGCCCAAAGGTCTATTGAATCTCAGACACAGTTTCAAGAGAGGAAAGCAAACAAACTTGGCCAAACCAGATATAGAGCTAATGCTCAACAGAGAAAAAAAAACAAAAAAAGTGACAATTTCTTCACCAATGCAATACATCAGAACAATAAGAGCTTTCCCATGGTCACACAGCTGACGACAGCAACTGTGACACATTTATTGTGTAATATGTAGCGTGACAAACTGCAGCTCGGTTATTGATGGATCGTTTCAGGAAGTATGGAGCTTGTGAACAACTTGCAGTTCTCTCAGGGTTATCTCAGCGTGCTGTTCCTTTGAATCTGCAAATAAACTGATGGATTGTCACAAGTTGAACTACAAACGCAACATTTGTTTTAATTCCTTGTCTCCTTTGAGTTACAGCAAAATAGTGCTTCATGGTTCTATTTCCACATATATCAGAGGCATATATAGATATGGACATTTACAGTTTTTCTCCTATAGTTCCTCCAAAGTTTTATTCTTGAGATTACCAAAGTAAGGACGATATAACTACATTTTTTTTAACACAACCCAGAAGAGCCTGTACTTGCTGCTTATACTCAATTTATATAAAAGATATGAAGATTTAGATCTTAACCATAAATCTGGCATGTGCACACTAAGGATCTCTGGCATTTTATCTTAATCTACTTTGTTTCTACACTTTTGCCACCAGAAATCATGGGTCACCACAAAGACAAGGTGAGAAAACAATATTCTTTTTAATTTTAGCAATTTTTAATAAGAGCAAGCGAAAGACATCAGCCACTAAAACAACAAGCAGCTCTAATCCCAGCTCTTCCTTAGGCTTTTCATCAGTGCCACTGTTGCCTGAAGGTGAGAATAATCATCCTACTGCTGGAAGACGACACTAAAGTTAAATCTTTTAACGTAGTGAGTAGCTGTGGAAGCTTTTGCGTGATTTGTGTTTGCGACCTAAACACAGACATGTCTAAATACTATTTTTTGTGAAATGCTAGATTATTTGGCTTCAGAGCCAGACAGATTTTCTTTAAATTTGAGATCACTTGTCATTATAGGCTAAAAAAAAAAATATGAAAGCGATGCAAGACTTTCATACAGAACAAGAAAAACATTAGAAATAAACTTGTAATGAAAGGTTTGCCAACCTTTCCCCTCCACAGATCTGCAGGTTAAAAACACACAGGTGTGTGTTCCCCGGCTGTGAGGCTTAAATGTGAAAACGTCATTACAACTTGGCAGGGTGAGGGCGACAGCTAACTGGAGCCAAAATCCCGGAAGCATTCAAATGAAGCAACGAGTTAGCCCAGGGGTGGGCAACTCCAGACCTCGAGGGCCTCCTGCAACTTTTAGATGCGTTTCTACTTCAACACACCTGCGTCAAATAATGAGGTCATTAGCAGGACTCTAGAGAACCTGGTTGCACTTAGGAGGTGATTCAGCTGTTGGATTCAAGTGTGTTGGACAATGGAGACACCTAAGAGTTGCAGGACACCGGCCCTTGAGGACCAGGATTGCCCACCCCTGGGTTAGCCTGGGCCCCGTTTTGGGAATAAACACGATTAAATCCCACCAGTCAGCACCGTGAAATCCAACCGTAAACGCGCCGCATGTTTGTTTGCTGCAGTGACTGCGCACATGCTCGTGACGCCGCATGACCCAGCCATAATCGCCGACCTCGCCGTCAGCGTGCCCTCCCTGAGCCGCGGAGAATGAGGGCTTAATCCCGCCCAAGCACACACACGCAAACACACACACAACCCTCTTAGGCACAGACGGCCTCCTGAAGTTGCCCATCAAGCTATCAGAGCTAATATAGAGTATGTTCAGTGTTTGTAAACAGTGACAAGGATCTCACAAGCAGCTACCGCGTGTATTGGTGCGTCTGTTGCTAGCATGATGGAGGGGCAGACATTTTTTTTTTAATATTTCTGCCATAGGAGAAAAATAAAATCTGGTATGATGGCAGACTTTTTTTTTTTTTGATGATTCATGACCAGTTTCTCTAAATTTGGATCAAGCTGTAAAAACAACATTGTCTCGTTGCAATTGGTTCTCACATCCTTGCAAATCTTGTTTACCTAAACAGGATTTTTTTCCCACCTCTAACACCAACTCAAATGAACTTCTTCAAGGTAAAGTCTTATGCAAACATTCAACACTTTGTGTCTTTACTAAATCGAGGAGGCAGGATGTAACAAGATTAGAACTAGATTGGTCTTGAGCAGAGGCAGTGATTCATGTCTTAATGAATCATTTGTCCATCTGACTGCTGAGGCATTTTCCCTGTGCAAGGTTTGGCTAACTCAGCTAAGTTGGTGAACATTTTCCTCCCTATAGGAGAGTTGTTGTTTTCAAATCAAGGCCTCGAGGGCCGATGTCCTGCAACTTTTAGATGCGTCACTGATTCAACACACCTGAGTCAGATATCCAGTTCATTAGCAGAACTCGACTGCATACTGAGGAAGTAATTCAGCCTTTTGATTTATTTGAACCAGGGACACGTCTAAGGGTGTTTTCACACCTGATAGTCTGGTAAAGTCGGTTTGACTGGGGACCAAAATTGCAACATTTGTGACGATTTCAGCTGCTGCCACTCACTTTAACGCTGCATTGATTCAAGCAGGCCCGGCGACATGTGCGAGCATTGGGGGGCTTTGCCCGCCCACGGAGTCAGCCCCCTGGACTGGAAGCTGTTTGTTGTTTTTACCTCAGAGCGGTGGACTCTCTGTTATTCCTATATCGAGCTGATATAGTAGCGGCTTCTGCACTTCCAATATCAGCGCCTTCTGTCACTTTTTTCAGCCATTAAAACAGTTTAATTGTTGTTAACATGTCGTGACCTGTTTTTCCGAGCCGCCTTTAAACGCAACATGAGCTCTACAACTCTTGGCAGCGATGGAGACCTGCTGCTGCTGTGCAGAGCTGCACAGGTGTGTTAGAATTATGCAAAGAACTTTGCACAGTTTTTCCCCCAAACTAACCGACTGAGTTGAGTAAAGCTGCTGGACGCAGGTAATGTTTGCTAAATGATGACTAGCTTATACAGATACAGCACCTTAAGCTTGTTAACTAGTAGCCTGTAGGCTACTGATGTTATGTTCAAAAGTGTGTAGTAATGTTACATTGAGTAACTTTTACTGCACTGTACCTTTTTCTTTTACTTTAGTAATATTATTATTTCTATGTATTCATTTTGCCCCCCCAAAATAAGCTGATGCTTATTTTCAATCTATGCTCTGTTGGTCCAAACACTAATATTTCAGTTTTGTTTTTATTTAGTTTGAGAAAATGTTGGCCCATCCAGACATTAATCTGCTCAATACATTTAGTGAGTACTTGACTATAATCTCCTGGTGAAAGACCAGGACTCTAGAATGGAAACAGAAATTACTAGGAAGGAAGGAAAAGCATGACTGGTGCGTCTCTTAGGCATGCATGTTTCTACGTCACTTTCACATCACTGCAGTGTGAATGTGTTGGAAGAAAACACATTTCAGCTCTGATTAAGAGCCCTGTGCACTGAGGGACAGTACGCGAAACTATACTCAGGCACTTTGCTTGGTTAAATATAACAACTTTTATGATGTGAGAAAAAATGTGGCGTGTAAGAGAAAAAAAGTTGCCATCTGTCAGTACATTTTTTTTGTTTGTTTTTTTTAATGATCTCTGTGACCACAAAAAAAAAAAAAAAACTGACGCATTGAGCCACAAAGAGCCCTGTGCTCTGGCAGTTTCGCTGCCAGACACCAAATTTGACCAAGAGTTTCACCTCCGCCGTCGCTGGGTTGCAAGCTCCGGACAAGCGTCAGCATGCAGACACCATCAAATGGGCTGGTGAAAGGGGATTTTTAAAGATCCCTGCTCAAATCAATCATCTGTTTACAGACACACAAGCGCAGTGGGACGGGAGAAAAACACTTTAAAAAGGGAAAAAGAGAATCGCATGGGCGTGGAGAGGGCCTGGCTCCCTTGAGACCACGTCAGCCCAATCAGTTCAGAACTGGCCCTAATCTGCAGCTCACATCATCAGTCAAGCCTTTGGCGGGCTGCTCTGATGTTTACTGGGCCAGACAGGCTGCAAAAAAACACACACAGTACGTAGCATGAACACGCAAACTTCCAACACTTGAGGAGGAGCAGTGAGATACATGTGCAAACACAAACGCGTATGGTGACCAAAACAACCGACGGATTAAATATGCTTGGATTTGGCTACATGGCAGATGACACTCTATGACACACGCACAGCTTAACAGGCAGACGGCGACAACAAATCTGCTGCAAATACCAAAACACAGGAGGTGGTATTTGAATATGCGTTTCTCTGCTGCCACTGCTGCTGGTGAACACACACACACGAACAGTCTGGGTTGTATATCAAACTCCCTGACGTAACAAGTAACACAGTAGCATCCCGACCAAATCCAAGGCAAACTGAGCAGCTACACGGCTGTATGGAGGGATGTGTTCCCACCACCGGCCGCTCTACTGCCTGCAAAGACGTGTAAACATGGGGTTCCTATGGCTACGATCCAAAAATGAACACTTGAGTGTTCATTTTTGGAAAATATTGGAAACTGATTTCCAATATTTCTGCGAGGTTTCCTCAAGACTATAGGAAAGAAAGACGAAGTGCTGCAGGTTCTCAGATAGACTCAATAGTTTTCTAATCAGCAAACTGAGGACGTGCAAGATTATCCCTATTTATGCATGGAAGTGCTTGTCTCTAATCTTGATCTGATTTTTTTATATATATATACGCAAAACAACTAGGGATGCACCAATCCACTTTTTCACTTCTGATATCAATAGTGATATCTGAGGTTTAGCATCCGACACAATATCGACCCAACACAGACAAACAGTGATGAATTGACTTAAAACATTGCTTTTTTTATTTATTTTTTTTAAACAGACATAAAATCACTGAATTAAAAAGGTATCTGAAAACTCTCTAGCAGTACGGCACATTTAAACACACCACTAGCTTCACAAACTTGGTCAGACATGGAAAAACAACACAGCTTTAATTTGCTCAGTCAGAGCAATGCAAAACTAAATAATAGAGAAACTCAAACTGAAGCAATACGCTGACTACTTTGGTCAAACATACGAAACTTAAACTGCAGCCAACCTTTCAAATGGTTCAGAAAGCGCAAATAGGAATTCTAAATATAACGTAAAATAAATAATAAAGAAGGAGAACAAAGCAAAGCATTACACTAAATAGATCTGCGCGTATGGATTGGGCACAATGTCAGTGATACCCAATCTATATATTTTTTTTCAGTATGGGGATTGATACAGATATTAATATCGGAGAGGCCCATCTCTTATCAAAAATTGCATCAAAGTACAGGCAGCTGGTTAGTGCAACTTGTTGCTAGTCTTGAAGAATTTAGCAAATATTTTTTAAAACATCAGTATTTGACCCTACGATCACCAGTCGGAGCAGATCAAGGGGAAATTGGATGATTCTGATCTCTCGCTGGTTTATTGGTGCAGTTCTAGTAAACATTTAAGATTTGGCCAGCTGGGGCTTGGAATCAGGTTAAATGCAAGGAAAGTCTGCAGCTTGGCAAGCTGCGCTATCTAGACGCAAAGCTACTTGACACGCCATTGGCTGGCGTTTTCAAATCGGCCAATCCAGCAGCACCATTTATCTTCCTTGGCACTGATTGGCTGAACCGCCAAGAGTGGAAATAAGAAAGGCTGTAAATGTTTCTCTGGTAATGCTAAGACAATTTTCACTCTGCTTATTAATTACATTAGGACATGTTTGGTGTGTGAACTATTAAAATAGAAGGTGATAGCTGTTTTTATGTGGGGTCTCAAGTATTCTTGGACTTCAGCTTTGGCAACTGCAGTCCCTTAACCACCACATAGCAATACATGCCGACCACAAAGCATTCTCTGAATTCGACGCACTTAAACAGACGCTGAACATTCTCATGAATAGAAATGTATAATGTATTTACTTGTGGCAGGTTTGATGTGGAACTACTGGAACTTTCTCAATGCAGGGCGGCCATATTTAATCTAAATTGGCTGATGTCACTGACTTCCTGCAACTGATGATTCTGCCTTGTGAGCACAAACCGGATGGGATAAAGCTCAAGATGACCTCGCTTTCCCTTTTTTACCTTTGTCACTAGAAACACACCCAATTCCTATACTTTTCCTACACCAGTGAACACACCTCACCCCCCCCGCCACAGAACTTGGAATAACTCTTTAAAAGAAATAAACATTTGTACTTTTTTTCCCTGTAACTAAATGGGTCCAGTTTCCATTCTGTTTTAGCCACTTGTGGCGCCTATAAATGTGGATCAACAACTGAAGACGCTCCATTTTTTCCCAGCCACGGATCTATGTCAGACAATGTCTGATAATCTGCAGTTTTTTTTTTTAAAAAAAGGCCTTAATACTCTTAACAAAAACAAACAAACTTGGATTCAGTCAGGATCAACAGAACTTGAACTAAAGATCACCAAAAATCAGTATGACAAACCACAAAGATAGTTGTGGCTGTTAAGAGACTCTTGCAACTTACTTTAGATGTTTTATCTGTTGCTGTCAAGAACTAATATTTTATCAAGGTCATTGTGTTTTTTCAAAAAAATGAGATGACAGAAGACTTACAGAACATGTGTGAAACCAGGAAGTCAGTCTTTATTCAAAACTCCTCTTAAAACATCACCAGCAGATTGCACAACTAGTCACAAGTATTTAATGCTCAGGCTCGACCACGTGCAACCACTTGCTGCTACACACTAGCAATCCCCACAAAACTGGTTGCAGACAAGAACCCAAAATCCAACGATTCTTTCTGTGAAGGGTTAAAGCGCCACACCTGTGGGGTGGGGCGTGCCAAGTGGCCCCCAGCTCTTCAGGGAATCTCCTCTCTCAAGTGGAGGACGCCTGCATCCGGCTCGCTGCTCTCCAAGAAACAAACCCAGCTCCGCTGAGCTGCTGTACCGTTCGCACCTCGACAGCGTGCAGAAACTTCACACTGCTTGTACTAACCTCTGGCGGAGAGCTTTTTGGTGTTGATGATTTTAGCAGCATACTCCTGTCCAGTGGATTTCTTGACGCAGCGGCGGACGACAGAGAAGGCCCCCCTGGAGATGGAGAGATTGAGGAGGACCACTTCAGACATGAACAACTGCTGAACGTACACACACACACACACACACACACACACACACACACACACACACACACACACACACACTGAAAGCCAGGCATGCTTAATTTTCACCTACAGAGGGAGGGCATTCATATTAAACACAGTCTGATGTACCTATTGGATTTAGGTCTGTTTGTGCATAACCGGAAAAGCAGAAGGAAATGTTAGATAAGCAGTGCAAGGTAAAAAAAAAAAAAAGTAACAGTCTGACCACATTTTTAATTTTTTTTTTTTTTTGCACGGACGCCTCCTTTAAAGTCACACTGTTGTCTGTGCTGGTAGGTGGAGCCGCTTTATTAGAGATAAGATGTTACAAAGTGGCTTTGTAGCCCTGCCTGCACATACGCTGCAACTAAAGTGGCGCTTTTCATAATTCTAAGCATGGCAATTTGCAAACACCAAAATAATATGCATATACATGTAAATAATAATAATCGTGACTCTTGTGCAGGCTGCTTTGGGAATAAGCAGAGCTGAGCGGAGGTGGCACAAGACATCGGGGCAACTGCAAACCAAGTATCGAGGCGTGCTACCTGCAGATAAATAACACAAGGTGTTCCTCACCTTTAATAAAGAGCCACAATGGCGCCTTGCACCTTAAAAACAAAACAAACCAAAAAAAACCGCGCACACTCGGGATTAAACACAAGCCTCTGCAGCGCTTGCGGGAGCCCGCTGACAGCTTACTGTTGCGCGGCAGATCGCCCGCAGCCTCCCCGTGTTTTATTTTCTGACAGACCCATTCCAGCCCCTGTCAACACTTGGAAGTAAAGCGCACACAATGGCAGCGGCGGCGGCGCAGAGGAGGAAAACGTGTAGACACGCAGACACACGCACACACACACACAGAGAGTGAATGCAACAAGAAAAAGCAGCGGCAGCGTTGTCGGTCGCTTACTTTCCGAGTTCCTCGTACAGCTGATACTCGTCTGTGAACCTGGTGGAGGTTACAAGTGTGGCCATGTTGACTGAAGTGAAGGCTCGGAGAGGGGAAGAGAGGCTTGATCTCAGAGCGAGGAGCGTGGAGTGGGAGGAAAAGAGAGGAGAGGAGAGGGGAGGGGAGGGGAGGGAGCAGGCACAGAGGGAGCTGTAGTAACACAGATCCTCTGTTAACAAGAGGTGTCACTCTGGAGCGGAAAGTTTTTGCTTTTTTTATTCATTTAAAATAATTTTCCGAACTAGAGCAACCTATTTTTTTTTTATTTTTATTTTTTTACCAACGCTTGGTCGTTTTTGCAGAAATGATTTATTTGTTAAGTCATTTAATCCAAACAAAAAAATAAAAATAAAAATGCCAATATTGTCCTTACATATTCAGTGTCGTAATCAGCAGGCAAAAGCAGCCTCCACTGCGCCTTCAGCTCCTTCAGACTAGCGGCGGTAGCAATTAGCAAACACCTGCCCTGAGCCTTGCCTTCATTCACAATCCCACTTGATTCAAATCCCTTCAGTGTTCCATGCAGGCTTTTCTCCCATCGAAATGGATTTCTCAGACTAATTTTCAATCAGGCCAATCAGTGAACAGAAGGAGAAGTTGTGCCGATTTTCTGCCCTGTTTTAGAATTGTAGTCCGCCTGCAGTTTTAGCAATGGCAGCATTGGAAGTGAAGAAAGCCATTCAGTCCGTGTTGGCCAGGCATCCAAATATTGAATTAACATTAACATCCATCTCGTTCGGTTTGGCACATCTTGCTTTGCAATCGGGGATGGTTGTTTACAGCGCAGGTAATTTCCAGTAAGCTTCGTAGAAATGAACTGGTGGATTACCAAAACATTAGGTTGGGTAAAAATTAAGATTTCAACAGAGTCCACACCTCCAGCAAGCAATTATTCTCAATAGCAGAGGGTCCAGACCTTCCGTACGAAGCGAAGCACAGAACAAGGGGCTGGTTTTTACCAGGCTAGCAAACATCTGGTGCAACTGGAAGACAGTTTTTTTCAAGCCATGCTTGATGTACACATCATTTTTACGCTATGAAATGCCACTATGTGACTGGAAAGTGCACAACACCCCTTTAAGTCTTTTGTAGCTGCTAACAGGTTTTCTTCCATAATAGCCTTCCTATCCACTTTGACTAGCATCTCTCTCCCTTCAGAAGAAACACATCCCCACAGAATGATGCCGCCACCACTGTTTTGTGGTGTGATAATACATGTGCAGTGTTGGCTTTCTGCCAAACATAATGTTTTGCATGTAGGCAAAAAGATCTTATCCTTCTTCCACATTTGCTGCGTCCTCTATACGAATTGTCAAAAGATTACAATCGGAATGGCCTTGTTTTTGTAACTCTTAAATAACCACATTTGTAGAGTAAATGGCTCATGATCAACAGATGTCCTGTCAACAGAGAATCTCACCCCTGAGTTACCATGCGCCTCTTGGCTGCTTCTCCGATTAATGCTCTCTTTTCCCGGCATTTCAGGTTTGGGTGGACAGACATTTCTTAGTATATTTGCAGTTGTGTCAACTTCTTTAAAAGTTCAGATAGCGAATTGAACAACACTCCTTGAGATGTTCAAAATTTGGGATATTTTTGTATAATGTAGCCACTCTTTTAACTACTCTAAAACTTCATTTAGGGGCGTTATAGAAACAGTGGACTGAATGCAAATGAATGCCTTTCTTTGCAGAGTTGGATGTGTTAAAAATATGTCAAAACTGTATAACATTCCCTTCATTTCACAATAATTTACCGCGCTCTGTTGCTCTGGCTCATAAAATCTCAAAAAGTTCCCAGAGATAACATCACAAAATGTGAAAACTGATTAAAGAACCAGTTTCTTTCAAAGCTTTTTGTGGAACTGGTGGCTTTATTTTGCAGAGTTAGACGGGAAATGAGTAGATGCCCTCAAGGCAATCGGTTTTGAGCTTGGTATTGAAACACTTTGTCACAAGTTGTTTGTAACTAAGCCACTTCTTTGTGATTAACACAATTTGACACAAACAAAATGGCGTTTCAAGATGGTATTTCTTAAAGTCTGTTAAAGAGGTATGTGCTAAAACTGTTTAGCTGAAAGACAACACATCTCTCGGGTCCTCAGTCATGTTTCCTGGCTTTTCCCTATTGCTTAACAGCAGATTATTCCCATACTGTTGTGCAGATTGTTTATTTCAGATAGAACACCCTCTCATTTTGGTCACCACTGCTTCTCTCATTTGATCAAGTTCACCTTAAAATATAACAAGAAAATCTTTTTATCTGGAAGCACAGCAGATAAATGAATATAGGATTTAAACTTTTTTTTCCACAAATTTCAGTAAGCTTATCAACAATGTGTCAGTGTCCTCAGGAGGTGAAAATACTTATTTAGTCATGCAATATCTTTCTAGAGCAGTTTTGAGATTGATTGTAGAAAAAAAATAGATATTTTTCTAGAATATATTTATTCTGAAAATATATTATTCTAGAAAAGACCTGAGGGTGATAAAGCATCTCACAAAGGGTCTACATTTGGCATTATTAGTGTCCGTAAAGATGTTTAAAAAGTCAAGATTTGAAATATTATGTGAACAATGTCCTTTATAAGTAGGTATTTAAACAGAAGTTGATGTTGCAACACTGCTATGGGTCTAGAACCAACAACTTTGTGTTCCTAATAATGTAGCTAAAATAAAACAAAAATTGATAATGGCAAAGTATATTTTAAAGCTTTTAAATGCTTTTGCTGTGTGTGTCCTTACACTCTGTTTGGTTGCCTCAGTTAAAATGCTTGTATACTAGATCAGGTCAGCCGTCTTGTCAGTCAAAAGCTTGGACGGTTTAGTGACCAATGCTCTTATATCAGGCCAGAGTTCATATGAAAGATAAATAATTTAAAATATATAGAAAAGGGATATTTTTGCACAAGCAAATAAAAACTGAACTGAACAAACCTGACTTTGAGCATGATGAAAAGAAGCTTTAAAAACACTGTAATGCAGTATTTTGATATTACTCACTGAAGATTTTGGCCGAGTTCTTAGACTTTGCTAATTGCTTTTTTTCTCTTTCAACTTTTGCAAAAAGGAAAATGAAGCATGCATGAACAACCTATAATGTATAATTAGTTAAATGTATTTTACATCTTGCCATTGAAGGAACATTTCTGAACAACAGTTTTGGTCGGAAGAAGGATGAGGATCCATAAATGCTGCTGTTGGACCTTCTCATTTTTTGTCTTTTTGCACATTTTGTCAGTCTCAGTCGCATCTGTCATTTTATTCACACGACGGTTGCAGAAAATCCACCCTGAAACCTTTTGAAAGCTTTCCTCATGTCTACAGAGCCACATGATCCGACTCAGTTTACAGAGCAGATCCTGATCCTTGTCATATTTCATCTTGTGAAATGGACTAGATAATGGAGTCACAGATGAGGCATTTTCTGTAACTCTATCTTAAGCTTATTTACTCGAACCGTCTCTGTTGTGATGAGATCGTTTAACTGAGTGAATAGTCTAAATGAACTTAGTAGTTAAAGTGATAAGGTGGTTTTACTTTACATTTAGAACAGCTGATCAATTCTGCCTTTCTTTCAGACTTTTAAGGTTTTTGACTTTAGCCACATATAATGTCCACCTACAAACTAAAAATACTCAATGTTTTTTTTTTATATGATAAACATGGCTCACTGCCCAGGGCGCCAGCCAACCGGGGTGGCAGCACAGCCACTTGCAAAAACCTTAGGATGAGTTTTCTCTTACTTACTTGCATGTCCAGCAAATGAATGTTTTCCTATGTATCATGGGCAATATAGGTGCTGGAAGGAAAATATTGCAGTGCATGACAGATTCGAAGATTCGAATCATGTGCAAAATTAAGGAGTCATTTCAATTTATTCTTGAGGAATATGCGTTTTAGGATCTACAGTCCAAAATTTGTGGTACTAAGATAAAGGAATTGAGCCACATTGAACAGAGGTTCTTCAATCACAATATGAGAAATGTGATATTTATTAAACATTCGCTGTATTTGTGAATGTGCAAAAATTGTCCTTTTTTTTTGTTTGTTTGTTTCACTAGAATCTCTTTAGACTGAGACTAGATTGAAAGTTGTTCCCTGTAACTTTCAATCTGGAGAGAGTCTTTCGATAAATTATCCAAATTGTTCGAAACACTTTTGATTGTTGAAACTTTTAAAATACACACATGAAACAAATAAAAAAAAAGGGTGATTGAGACAGACACATCCTTTGCACATGGCTCTCTGGCATGGCTGCATTCATTTTTTTTTTTTTGGTTTTTGTTTTGACTTCCTCTCTGTTCTGTGAAACTTGCTGTTTACTTCGGGCTGCACTGCAAAGCCCAGTGACCTGCCAGCCCTGATGAATTCTCCACATATAACATTTTCTTGATCGAGTGCAAACTCATGCAAATCAGTAACGCTGACGAACATTAAAACAGAAAAGTATAAATTTGTCCAAAGTTATTTGGTTACAGTTGATCGTGTTTGCAGTTGAAATGGCAGCAGAGTGAGACCTCCTTCTGGTTTCCTCTCAACCAGTAGTGGCAGAGGTGGGATGTAAGCTGCGCGAGATCTTTTTCTACCAAACAGCGAGCTGCAGATCGACGTTCAGCTTTATAATCCCTTTAACCCACTTAAGACCAGATGCTCAAAGGGTAAAGCTCACACCAGAGCAGTTCACAAATAAAGCATCTACCAATAAATGTGCTGATTTTTGATGCTGCACTTTTTTAATTCTGGCACAAAGCAATTATGTGCACAAACTGCAGAGGCCAAAAAACCAGGAGGAATATATGGTTTTCCACTTTAGGAGAAATCATTTCATTTATTGAAATAGCTTTAGCTGATATGCTTTTGCAACCAAAATCTTCAATTTTTAGGTGATAAACCATTAAAAAGCAGCAAAATATTGTAAAGTGCAAAGAAAATGGTGCATGTCATGCGTCTGTTCAGTCCCTCTAACTCTGACACGCTAAATAAAATCAAGTTCACTCAACTGACACCACAAATCACCCAATTAGTAAACAGTGTAACTTAATTTCAGCATAAATGTAGCTGTTTGGGTAAGTTTTGGTTGAGGACCTGAATATAAAAGTCGAGATCAGGGTGGAGATTCATCTTTCATCAACAGCCTTAAACA
Source organism: Alfaro cultratus (assembly GCA_903066825.1). NCBI lineage: Eukaryota > Metazoa > Chordata > Actinopteri > Cyprinodontiformes > Poeciliidae > Alfaro > Alfaro cultratus. The sequence goes on along the minus strand of CAEFZX010012302.1, from coordinate 4,203 downwards.
TGCGGCCACGGCTCCAATGGGACGGTGTAGATAAAAGCAAAATATAGCAAAGTCCAGAGCTTAATTCATCATTTTTGTTCACTTTCACAAATTGGTGTTCAGAGCTGCTCTCCATGCAATCGAAGTCGTTTCCCAAAGAAATATTGCTGTCTGTAGATGCTCAACACTCGCATTCCTGACATTCCTGTACACAAGCGGCTGTATGTGCATTGAAAAATGTCTTTACGTAGGACTGGCTAAGAGGAGCCCACAAAGCACACCACTTTGAATATTTGAAAATTGCAACAAAAAAACAACAAAATAAAAAGTGCATTGAAGTTTGTGTCTGGAAAAAAAATGGAAAAAGTTAAAATTTATAGTTTAAATCCTTCTAAAAGACATTGTTTCACTGTGTGCTTCTGCAGAGGTCTGTGCTGCAACGCGCCTTAAACTGCCTCTTGGATCTTCATTCATCTTATGGCTCAGTTCTTCGTGTTGCTGTTGTTGCATTTGAAACCATTTCCTTATGTTTTTATTAGGTTAGCGCCGGTGTGGTGTGGAGCCTTGGTGCAACAAAAAACACTTCCTCGCTTAGTAATAAAATCTGAACTGAGTCAATTGCTGGAGTTTCTAACTGTACAGCAGACTAGGACTGAAATGAAAAATGAGCAAATCATAAGAAATCTATTTGATTATAATCTGCTTTGGATCTTTCCCAGATTGTATTTGTAGCTTATAATTTGTATTTCTTGACCTTGCTCTAAGCAAAGCCTTTACGTAACAGATACTTGTCAATACTTGGTGGTTATTTTAAAGCTAACGACAGCTCACAGAGGAGCCCACGGGGCGAAAATTATAATCTTTTCCCAGAAGTGTATTGATAGGAAGTAAATGAATTTCTTGAACAGGACCAAACAACCGCCAGCTACAGTTCCATGAAATCAGGAGGTTAAAGAAAGAAAAGCAACAATAAGAAAGAAATCAGACTTAAATAATCAGTGATGCTGGAAAATAATAATAAAAAATATACATGCATATATGTATATATATATAACAATCTGGGTTGTTGCTCAATCCCAGGACAATACCTTTCACTGTGTAAAAATTAACAACAGATGTCTTCTCTTCCTCCTTCTTTTTCATCTTGCCTCGCCTCTGAACTGAGCTTTCAGACAGCACAGTGGAAGATTAATGAGCGTTTCAGCGGAGAGCAGGAGCTGCGCGACCAGTTTGTGCCATAATTACAGGGAGACGCTCTGATATGAAAGCCTAATTAGCGGGGTTGCAGGGGTGCCGTTGTGTTAATTGCTGAATGGCTGTGTTTCTGTCTGTTGTGCATGCTGTTGGATGAGTCTTGGATTTTTTTGTTTTTTGCCGTGGAGGGTTGAAAGGTGGGTGGTAGCGGTGGAGAGGAGAGCGTTAGATTTGAACTCTTTTTTTTTGTAAAACTCATGAAAACAACTAAGCTTGCAAATATTACCAATCTCTAATAATGTCTAGGATTGCATTTCTCATAGCTGGATATCAATCTAGATGTCAGTAGATCAAATGTGATTTGGGGTAGAAGCATCGCTCACATCTTTTGAAACCCAGGCAGCAGGAGAAGCTCCAACAACTTGCTCAGCAATATCTGCCCAACTGCCTGCATTCAGTCTCCATGGCAACTCTGTACACCAGCACAATCCCTAAATATGAATAAATCTGAATGCTATTTTTTTTGTTTGTTTGTTTGTTTTAAAATCCAGAAGTCACCAAGGTTTTATTGATGACTAACATCATCTGCGAGATAAATTACAAAGTTTAAAAAAATTAATGTTGAGAAAGGACAAAAGAAGAGCTGAACAGACTGTGAAATAGTGTGCGAAGCAGATGCTGGTGCTCTCAGAGGCAATGTAAAAATTATGTCATACATATATATATGCATAATTGTATTATCAATGCCAGTTTTGGCTCATTTGGAGAAATCTATGTGTTATTGTGGAAGTCATAGTTCTGATTTCAGGCTTTGGGACTTTATGTTGCATTTGGTGGATCACCGGGAGTCGCATCTCTGTGCGGTAAGGGCATCACAATAATTATAATATTATAGTAATAATTATTATTCTACTTAATTTAAAAACATATTTATTTAATAGGTGAATAAATAAAATAGAACAAAGGGCTGCATGTGTGCTCACACAGACTGCATTCTCATCGCTCAACATTTGTTTCATCATGTGTCATGGCGGCGGCACTGTGTGCGACCTGACTGCTACACTGACGCAGGCTTGAGGCAGCGACAGAATCACCGTGACGGATGAGGTCAAAAGGTTTGGTGCAAATCTGATGATGCATGTATGATTTAAAGACAACCGTATCCACACGGCAAGGGATTTTAATTTACCATCCGGCCACAGCCACACGGTTCAACCAGCAGCCAGCATTGACAGACTTCATCATCATGTCATTTTATGTCACTTATTGGCACAGGTTGAAATCTATATGAGTCAAAGGACAAAAGTAAGACTTTAAGCAGAAAAAGCAGGTGACTTCCTGTTGGACTAAGCCGATATCATGAATTAACCATATGAATGTGATCTGTAATGAAACTTGAAAAGTCTGATGCAGCTCTGACATTGTATGTGGAAGTTATTGAACCTTGATGTTTCATGGCGAATAGTCAGATTTTGACAGTAAGCCACGCCCACATGCTTTGATGTACAAAAGATCCTGTGATAACTTTTGACCTTCAATGCCTCAAGAGTGTGCTGAGTGATTCTGAGGTCTGTATCTCAAAAGCTGTAGGACGACTTTGATCAGATACGATGTCTATACAAAAGAAGAAATGGCGGCTTTGATCCAAAATGGCCGACTTAACGTTGGGTTTTGACCATGGCAAGAGACTTTTTTGTCGGCTGAGCAGTTTCTGTTGCGATTTTTGCGACAACCTTAAAGTTTGTAATTTTCACACAGACTTGACATGTCCGCCAACTTTGAGTTTTTGAATATGATAAAACCTCCAAAAAGCTAATGCAGCTCGACTCGAAACTGTGGAATTTAGAGTAAAACATATGGCAATGGTCAGGTTACAGGTCACTTCGCCACGCGAAACTCAGTCACACCAACATGTTCTCTGTCTCTGGACACAGTGTCATGTTGTGAAACATGAAACTGTTTCATGTTTCACAACATGAAACAGTTGTGAAACAGTACGATTACAGTAGGCCTTCGCAGCGCTTACATATTCAGGCCTAATAAAACTCTATTATAGATAAAGTGTCTTGTTCTTAGATAAATGTACATTTTCATAAACGGGTCCATTGAATCCTGAAGATTCGGTTCCTTTCAAAGACCCGTAAGTCCTGTCACTAATATGCCCCCATACAGACTCAGCATGGCTCTGCAATCTGACAAAACCAGGTTTTTAAAAGTCGCCTTGAATTCCCTCTGCTCCACAAACCTCCTCACCGTCAAAATACTGTAAAAGAGCTGTTGTGGAACCGTGGCAGCCAAAGGCAAGTGACTCATTCAGCAAGAATGTTTTCAGCTTGGCTCGTGGCTGCTCCCTCTTGCTGGAACCATCTTAAGGCTTTCATGGTTTCTCCGGCGTTTATGTGTTGACAAACAGCCCGGAGTCAAAAACCAAAGCTGTCTGCAGCTACCTCAGCCGCTGTGAGAAAGTCGGTTTGTCCTCTCACCTTTTACAGCTTCCTGGGGATCGCTCTGTTCAGCGCCAGAGCTTTCCAATAAATCTATTTCCTTTCTTTTTCAATTAGCAGATGGTCACACTGTCCCAAGGAAGATTTATGCAGTGCGTCAGGGAAACATCAGTGCTTAATGTGTGTCAGGTTACGGGTGCCGGAGGCTTTTTTTTTTTTCTTCTTCTTCTTCAGCGTCTTATGCAAGTCGTGACACCTCTTACATTGATGAAAAGTAGTCACTTTCAGTGAGCTACGTTACTTTCATCAGATGGGAACGTGTTTTTCAGGCATATATAGACAAAAAGTTGTTCAGATCAGAAGTTAGCCTCACATTCCACTGACAATTAACAGTCGACTTGACAGCCCCCTCCTACATACTAGATAGCTGTGTCTGTTTGCGTGTGTGTGTGTGTGTGTGTGTGTGTGTGTGTGTGAGAGAGAGAGAGAGAGAGAGAGAGAGAGAGAGAGGGGGGGGGGCACAACAAAAAAAAAATATATCACCAGACGGGTATTTATATATGGGGGCCATCAGGGTTTATGTGAA
>CAEFZX010012299.1:0-21957 GCA_903066825.1 Alfaro cultratus | reverse complement strand
AGCGAGTAACTCCTTCCTTTGACGTTAAGCTAACATCTCTGTTACCTTTTGTAGCTACCAGGCTCTACAACTCCTAACAGCTTGAAAAATGAAATGTTAGGACTGAAAATAACAACATCAATGTAGTGAAGCTTCGCATGAACTTGTTAGTTCCTCTGTCCATTGTTGTAGCTGATATTTGGTGAAATGATGCTCTAATAGACTCAGAAGTAAAATGTTTGTGTGGGAAACATATTTAATGTTTAAACTAAAACCTAGCAGTCATGTTTCACATTGTGGGAGGAAGCCGGAGTACCTGGAGAGAACCCGTGCACGTACAGGGAGAACATGCAGGACGACAGCAGGCCGGGACTCAAACCCAGGATCCTCTTGTTGCAAGGCAGCTTTGACACCAACTTCTCAGTTGGTCTCTGTAAATTCTCATGGGATGGGAATGTGGTTATTTGTCCCGTCTGTCTCTGTGTTGTCCTACGATGGACTGGTGACCCTTCCAGGTCACTCCACAGTATGACCTGGATCGAATTGTCTTGTTTTATGTAAAGTCCCTTGAGATGGTGAAACTGAATTGAACTGAAAACTGCAGGATCTCGCATAGTTATGAGTCATTGTTAGTATTTTGCCTGCTTGTTGCTTTTAGTCACATGTTGGTGTTTTGTGGTTTTGAAATGAGAAGAACAACAGACTGTTTGGCCAGTTTGCATATTTAATATCTTTCTCAGGTTTTATGATGAATAAGATTTGTATGTTGCTGCATTAAATACTTGTTGGCACATTAATATGAAATAAATGACTGTTTTCTTCACCTCTAAAGGTTCTTCTGTTTTTTTTCTTCTGTTTTGCTAATGACTGAGAATTTTTTTTTTTTTTAAAACATTTGCAAAAATATAAAAATGTATTTGAATTTACAAGGGGAAATTTATGATGAATAATTACATTCTAATATTGGACAAAGACAAAAAAGAAATCTACAAAAAAACATTAAAAAAAATCTTGATTTAATATTTCAGGTATGCAATCTCAAAAATGCTCAGATTGTGTCCAGATCCGTTGAATCTTCTATCCTTTTGGCTTTTTTTGGTTTTTGAAGTTGCTCACCTCAACCAGTTCCTTACAAAACATGTTGAAATAGCTGTAAAACAATGGGAGACTTTTCATTTTCTTACTCAAATTTACCAAAACTGCAAATTTATGAAAAGGCGAAGATGATCAGCAGCTGATGCACTTGGTGGGAGAAGCAACCAAGTGTCGATGTAGTGCAGATTTACGCTGCGTTTTTTGTCACTTGAACGTTTATTAGCTGTTAAAGTGCATGAGTACAAACTGGGTTGATTACAAAGTGAAAGTCTGAAAATGAAATGATGTTAACAGTGTATGAAATGGGAACATGGATCAGTGAATTAACACAGAACTACTGAGTGACAAACAATAATATTATAATAAGAATTAGAATGAAAACTTTGGATCGGGACATTATATAAGAACTCAACTATTTCATTGTACCAATTAATTCTACTTTTTAGTTCATCACATAACTGCAATTTGTTGTTTTTACAAATATTACATTTTTAAGTCAGCAGTACCAAGAGATTGGCAGCAGGTGTCACTGTTGCTTCCCTTTCCTGGAACCATCACCATCTGTAAAACCATCAGCTGATGTCCAGATGGAGCATCCAGGATAATCCTAACGATGTGAAACCATTTTCAATTACAAACAGAACCTTTTCCCCAAATCTTCATTATTAATGTCTGAGTGTTTTCTCTGATCATTAAACCAGAAGAGCGTCAAGTCGACTGAATGCTGAAAACTTACGGCTTTTATTTATGCTCTAAAGTGCAGCTTGCAGACGGCCGTACAGTTCAACCACTTCGACTCGCTCACTGCGGTTTTAGCACATTGACATCAATCACATTGACACTTCTCTACAAGAGGAAGTGCAAAACGCTCGTCTATGCTGACCGGAGGCCCTTCTGGGTTTTTTTCTTCTTCACATTTCCTCTGATCACCATGTCTCTCTGTCACACTTTACTTTCATTATGTTAAACAGTCTTAACATTTGTATATATATTTTATCTTAGACAGATTTGTGAAGCGTTTGTTCAGAACTTGTTAGAGATGTCTGATCTAAATGCCTCCATCTCGGTGACACTAAGACTAGAAATGATTTGAATTTGCTGCAATGGTCAACAAACAAAGGTAAAATGGCTCCTCAGTCCTTTCACTTCTTCGCCAAATTCAACCGTAATTTTGTACCCAGTTGTCTGATGTTAGACCAATGATCAAACCAGTATACCCATGTAACCAAACACTGTGTATTTATGCATTTATCTTGGATTTTTGATTAAAATGAGTTTACAAAAAGCAAAGTTTCCTAATCTCACTCATATGTTACTTAATATCAATTGTATATTATTCTCTCTTACCATTTGTCACCTCATATATGTTTCATTGCGGTTCTGAGTCTAGTTTTAGCCACTTGATTCTCATAAAATATCATTAAATGACCTCTACTCAACCCAGAATAACTACAATTGGAGATACATAAAACAAAAGAAAACTGGATCAGCATTTTCTTCTTTTCTTGGTGTTGACTTTGTTAGCAGGATTTTAATACATTTAGCATTTTTTTGTAGATTCATATTGGCATTGTTTCATAATATGTCTTCTTTAGTTATTTTTTTTTTAATCCTGTGATATTTATGTCCACAAAAAAAGTTTTACACAGTCTTAGCTGTCTTATTGTGTTTTTAAAATGTGTTACTAAGAAAGAACAACTAAGCTTCTTTCTCCTAAAACTTTAAAGTTGCCAGGTTGAAACACTTTCTGTCTTCAGTCCAGCTAAGCACACATTTGTGTGGGCGTCATCTCTTCTGCAGCTTTACTGTTTTGTTTTTTTTTGCAAAGCTTTGGGGAAGTGGGAGGCACTTGAACGAAACCGGTGGTATTCAGAGCTCTCAGCGCTCAGAGCTACACTTCTGACCACATGATGGAGCTCTGTGGGTTTTCTTCCAGTCACACTGTCTGGTGGTCTGCAGGGGTGATAAGTTAGAGCTTACATGAGGTGATATGTCAGTCTGATTGCAAAGCTAAAAGCAGTTCTCATCATTCAGAGTGAAACTCACGCATCTTGTGCTCTCCTACCTTTATGCACACACATCAACAACCCACCCTGGCATTTCAAATGCGTTTCTACGAGCTGTGAGACTTCTGGTCCGGTGAAGAGAAAGGCTAGTGATGCAAAAGGCTGCTGGGTTGCGTTTGTCTACCAGAAGAGTTATCTGATCTGACTGAGTTGCGCAAAACACATCATTGCACAACATCTGCATGAGCTGAGATGATGCTTAAATTGAAAAGATAACATATTTACTAGGCTCATGTTCCTTTAAGTGACGTGTTCTCGGCCTTTTAGCCCAACAGTGGCACGGTGTTCCTTTTTTTGCTGTTCATGTTTAACATTTCTACATCTAGTTAGGACATGTGAGTGTCATTTCACTAAAGAAATTAGATATTTCTGCAATGCTAAAGTGAATTAGCCTCCTTCATAATCGTTTTATTTCTGCTCCAGAGGATGTCCTTTCTCTTCCCTCTTGGTTATGTTTTTTCTAATTGTCTCACTGGTGGGAATTGTTTTACTGGTATTGTGTCGCTTCTTCTTTCAAAATGCCAGTAAATGTGTTTTGGTGTTTCAAGAAGGGACGCCACAAAAACCTCTAGAGAAATCCTGCAATTCCGCCGCGTTTTTAAAACACACCCTAAAGTTTACGTGTGTTTAATTGGAAAAGTAGTTTGAGTTTGTAGAAGGCAGGTTAAATGGGTCTTTTTTTTTTTGTTTCAAAATGTATTAAGAACTGTAGGAATCCAACCTGGATGTGCCAGAATGAAAAAGATTAAAGGTCGTAAACATTTCTTTAAGCTTTTTTTGTCACTGATACAAATAACCCTTATGCTTTCTCTCTAAACTGAACTGAACAAATAAAGTAACTTTTGAAATGTTATGAGAAATTCCTTGAGCTGTTCAGACATTTTAGTTTGTGGAGCTGTTGCTTCCAAAAAAAACAAAAAAAAAATTCCCATCACAGTTTTAGGAAAAGAAAGTTTCAGAAGTTACCGAGGCCTGTCGGTCTTACACAGTTTCTTCACCAAGTCATAAGTCTATTTTAACAAGCGTAACTAAGGAGTAAATGACACACCCAATGCAGAAATTCTGTATTTTTGATTCCTTAATATGATCAAAGTGCAACTGAAAGCAGAAACATGTGGCGCATGCCAGCAAAGCAGAAGTCTGGGACAACCGATGTATAGAAAGCATTGGGTGAGAAGAGGAAGCTGCTGGAAGCCAGATCCCAGTTCACTGCCTTGATTTCCAAGAACGGACGTTTATCATCTCCTACGTCTTTCAGTACTTTACAAACAAATGACATCATCTTGTATATCCTGATGCTTGTTTTTTGATGTTCATGTGAATTTGAGATTATTCATCCATCCATTTTCTGTCACCCTTGACCCTCGTGGGGTCAGGAGGTCCTGGTGCCTCTCCAGCGAACGTTTCGGGCCAGAGGCGGGGTCACCCTGGCAACACAGATGAGATTATTCACAAGGGGGAAATTAAGGGTTTAAATGCATCCTCAAAGTAAAACTGATGTAGGCTAACAAAGAAATTGAATTTAGACATTTTAGCATTTTGAAATAGTTGAAAATTTAACATCTACTGCTTTACTTTTTGCCATCCTCACGTACTTCATCTGCGTTTGGTTTGATTTGAATCTTCATTAAAAATATACACATATTTTCATTCTATTCAAAATTTCAAGCTTAGTTAAATGTTGTCAGGTAACAAGAAAAGTATTATTCACTGTATAAATCAGGTCCTGCTCATATTTATGTATAAATACAAATCCATTAAATTTAGTTCAATTTATTTCATAACAACTCAATCCAACATCAGTCAATACGACTTCAAATATGTTTCCAATCAGTTACATAACCCTTAAGTCAGGTGGGTCTGTTTTTGTTTTCTGCACATCAAACCGGTTTTATTCTGGAAACATTAAGGGTTGAGCTGCCTCTTAATATTTTCTCCTTTTTTTGTGCTACAGTTAGAGAGAAGAAAATGTTGGTTTGTTTGTTATTTTGGTCTCAGCTGCCCTGAATAGAGGGAAACCTACCTTTAATATTGTTTTGATTATTTTAACTTTATTGTGTGTGAGGTTTTAATAGGCCCTAAACACACTCCCACCTCCACCCTTTAGTGTTACCAAGATGAGGTCATTATTAATGGGTTCATGTCGACTATTCTCACCTTGGTGTCAAACGTAGTTTAATCACCATGGTTACAAGCTGGAGGTTAGTTTCACTCTTGGGAGAACGTGGTAACGGTTTTTACCAGATAATAAGCCAGTTTTTCCATGGAAGTCTGATGTGGTTTTGTTTCCGTGGAAAACACGGTAAAATCCGTCATTATTGTTTAGAGCTCATATCATCTATGTGATCATTTGGGGAGGCGACCACTGCAAGTCAGATTAGTAATCCTGTGACTGAATCAATCTTCCTGTTCTGTTAGAATAAGAATAACCTTGTCATAGTCTTATTTTAAAAGAAAAGAATACGCCTAATCTTATCTTTATCCTGTCAATGATTTTCTTTATTAAGTCTGATTTTAAATAGCTTTGAGTCATAGCTGAGATGTCCAGTCATAGATAAGGCATGAGATAAACTCTGAGAAACCTCAGGTGGTAACATTAAAATCAATTCAAGATGCCGAGCGTGAGCTGACGTTTCCCGTTTGCTACGGTGACCGCGTTGTTTGCAGTCTTGTTCACAATGACGCTGATTTGTCTTTGGAAGAAAGAGGTTTGTGGTGAAAAGTGCCTGGTGGATAATTAGAGATGCACATTTCACTGCAGGAACTGAATCCATCCATTCAGATGATGATGACACAGAGCTGCGATTTTCAGAATTGTTTCGTATTTCCCTACGACTCCACCAGCAGACATACATGGAGATCTCACAGTTACACATGTTGCAAACTAGAACCTAAGCTCTACATGTTGCCTTTTGTAGAGGTATTGGTAAAGTGGGAGAAGCAGCACTCTGAGATAACCTTAATGTTACACACAGGCTTTATCTGTGTGTGGGTTTGCTTCCTGAACAGTTAACAAGTATATAAGTGTTAAACCTTAGTCTATGCAGTTAGTTCTGCGTATAGGTCCAGTCTTGCAAGGCCCACTATCTGTGCAATAGAGGAAACGAGTCGAATGGTGACCTTTCTGGTGTTCCAAGTGTTGGACTGATCAAGGCCAGTTTGAAAAGAAGACTGAAAATCCAACAGTGCTAAAGGTTATTCTGTACGGTCCTCAGATGCAGGAAATGTCCAGCTGTAACACAACTGGCACTGTGTAACTTTATCATGGTAATGGAAAGTTTATCTCCTTGCTTTAAAGCCAATTCCCTACTGTTTTATGAGACTCTAGGTCCTGCTTCAACGAAATTTCATAACCTCCAAATCCAATAAGAGGAAGACTCTGAGAAGGACTTAACTGGAAGTGTAAAAAAATACTTTAGTCAGTGAATAGCAATAGTATTAAGGGGGTTTCTCTCCTTTATGTAATAGTAACACCACCAAAACCAAGACTGCAAACCTCTGACATAATTAGTATTATTAGCACTTCAGTAACAGATGTTGCCTAAAAGCATTTTCACAGAAACCAAGGACGAAGAAATTTGTTTTCTGTTTCCAATAAAAGTCACTTCAAGGAACTGTACATCATCTTTCTATTCAATATTATTTCTTAAACCAAGACATGGCCAAAATACAAATATTGCTTTTTAAGGTCCCACAAATGCAACCCCCCCACCCCCCTCCCGGCCAAATTCGGGTCAAAGTTCCACCCGACATGCATAACTTTCTTAACCAGCGGTTCAAACTCAGAGAACCTTCTGGCGAGAAAAAATGTTCAGTCCAGTGTTTGACGTGTTCGGACTGCTCACCGCTTAATTTACTGCACAACACTTAAACCAACTGTTTGTCTTTTCAAACCGGAAACCTTTGGCCTTATCTCAGAGGTCAACAGCATCACTTCCTCTCATGCACAAACTGGGAGCCTGTTTCACAACACACCTACAACATTCATATAGGTGTCACTTATTAAACTTCCAGGTTCAGATAAACAGAGTGTAAGATTATAAATACCGGCCTGAGCCAGAGTCAATGCTTTCTGTTATCTAACATTAGCACATTATCTTTCTTTTTGGTCTTGAAACCTTCTTGGTTGGACAAATAAAGGCTCCCCTCTGCTCTGCTCTGCTCTTGTGGCCAACCTACCTAATTGTGCACACAGTTTATTTACCATGTTGAGCAGTAGTCACATCAGTATCTCCCCATCAATAACTGATGGCAGGATGTGGTCTAGTTCCTGTGTGGTTGTTGATATAAACTGTTAGATTTGGTCTTCATATCTTACTAAAACATGAAGCGCTCACTAGGCTGCATGCACTGACGAGCTAGCTTAGCTCTTAGCTACAGAACAGCTTTTGTTCTATAGAAAGTTCACTGCTCACACCAGTGGAGAACTAATAGTCTCTTATGTTTGTTATCGCCGTGAAAACAAAACATGCTTTGGAATAACTTCCTCTCCTGCTTTCCAACCACTCAGAAACAAAATGTTACGCTGTTCAGGTCCAGCAAATACCTGACCTGTCTCCAAGCTATCCATTCTGTCTAAGGTCCTGCAAAAAGCAGTCCACCTCCGAACAGAAACCGAACTCTTCAGGGTTTTTACTGACCTTCGTTTGTTTGCTGATTCGGGGAAACCTGCTGCTTTCCTCCTCGTTCGCTCGCATGCTGCTTTCAATCCGTGGATAATAACATCCCCTTATCTAGTCTCTGACATTATCCACTGTAGATGTTAAAGGAACTTGCTTTGCAGCTGTTTAAATCCTGTTTGACATGTAGAGCTTTCTCAGTTAAAATAATCCAGTATTCCCTTGACGTGGGCTTCCACATTCTGGCCCCTCTGGTATATTTTGTGTTAGGATCCGTCCTTCAAAAGTAAAACACCCGGTTCCTCTGTGGTTCAGCTTTATTTTCCTTTAAAAGTTAAAACGAGTTGTTCATTGAGGCCTTTATTGGACTGTTTGGATGACGTATATCCAAGTTTTCTCCATTTAAACTAACAAAACAGAAATCACCCTATTCAACATATCCTGTCAGCTCTCTGGGCCTTTCAGCACAATTCAGTGTTCAGTTAAAAGTCTTGGAGTGATTTTTGATTCGTCCCTCGGATTCGATAAGTTGAGTGCGTCAATCAAGCTACATTTGTTTGCCTTCTTCCCTAAGGACTTTAAACAAACTAATTCCTGCCTTTATCAAGACGGATAATTATATTCTTTATATAAGGATCTAGATCAGTCTTCCCTTCGTTGCTTGCAGGCCATACAAAATGTTGCTGTGTTTGTGGTGATGTGGTGGTGCAGGTTCAATTCACGGTCTAGTGAACTTTGGTGCATGTCTTCCCTCTCTCTCTTTAGCATTTTCAAATAAAGAGAGACAAATAAATGCTGTCATTATGTCAGTATATAACATTGATGCTGGCTTTGCTTCACAATCCAATGCAGGATTGATTTCAAAACCCTGAAATGACTGTTTAGGCTCTTCATGGTCATGAAACGAGTTAAACTCAGGGTTTCTATTTCCTGATCTCAACAAATAAACGCCCCTTTCTAAAGCTTCGAGACTCTACAAAACCCCAATGAGGAACCATTAGCCACAAGCAGGAAATACCTGGAAGGAACCTTCTGAGGAGTGGCTGGCAATCGCTCCGAGAGTGCAAAGAAGACTCACGCAAGAGGTCGCGAAACAACTCAGAAAAAACATCTAAAGACCCCAGGTGTCTGTTTAGCTCACTGATCAGGATTCAGCAGTAGCATAGAAACCGGGCCAGAACGGCCTCCGTCTGAGAGTGACGAACCTGAAACCCACCGCTCACCCAAACAGAACCTGAAACCCCGTCTCACATCAGTCATCTTGTGAGCTGATGGGACAAAAGTGGAACTTTTTGGAAGCTGTGTATGATATTATTTATGCTGTAAAAAAAACAAAACAAAAAAAAACACCGTACAGAAAGTCTAATGTTGTGCGTTGGTCTGTGGTACTACAGTACAGTGCAGCAAAGAAGACTCATGCAAAGTCATGGTGTTATAATTTTGCTTACCAAAAAAAAAGAAAAACAGGAAGGAGGATGTCCGCCCATCAGTTCGTGACCTTTGGCTGCATGGGTTAAACCTTCAAATAATAACAATTAAAACAAAATGAAGGTCTGGGATGGTGCTGGGATCTGATTGAGATGTTTCCTCCAGAGCGATGTCAGCAGCTCATTAGCATTTATTTGCACTGGATGGTCAGTTTTGTTTGTTGTTTTTCTTCCTCAATTAGATGAAATCTTCACTTGGAACTGACCGAGGTAATCAAATTCAAAATTTGCACGGCGATTTAGTGAGCAAAATAGTAAAAACAAAAACTGAATTGAAAGAAACAACCTTTTTAACTTTAAAGTGCTAGCAGATACGTTATTTCTCTGCACGCTCAACCTGCTTCATGCTCTACATTTACAGAAGCTTCCTCCACCCCTCCCTCCTTCTGTTTTTTTTTTTTTTAAACTTTGCTGACTTCTCATTGTGCAGCGAGCAGAAGAGGAAACAGACTCTGCTCCGCTCCCTACAGAGATGGTTGGTGGTCGCTTTCGCTGCCTCCTGGTGCACACGGCCGCGCTGCTTCTCGGGGTCTCCCGCCACGGTACGTGACCCTGACTGCCCTTCATGTTTACTGCCGCGGCTGGTCATCGACCTCCCGCTTTTCTGTAGCTGTGACCTCGACAGAGAGTCACGATTCGGTTCCTTGGAAGGGGATATTTGCACGCCGCCTTGGAAAAGGACGTGTTGTTTCTTCAATGTTTTTTTTTATTCTTTCCTCGTAGTGTTTTGTTTTTCGTAACTGATTTTTCAAATGTAAGATGTTACCTTTAAGAACGTTTTGCTAGAATATTAACTCTTGTCTACTTTTGAAGCGGAAGTTGCATAATAATTTGGGAATTTGAACATCCTAATGAAAATGAATGTTCTCACCAAGATCTGTGATAATCTGAGTTTATCCTCCTGGTCTGAGTTGGCAGCTAGAACCGTTGGGCATCTTGTGGTTGAATATTAAGAGTCGGGGGTTTTGCATGTTTCTGTGTTGCTGTGTTGGCAGATTTCCTGCTACTTATGGATGGAAACTTTTGCAACTTGGAGACAGATCATCCTTTCTCTTTTTGTCACTTCCTGCTTTTTCTACAAATTGTAGGTCACAGTGAAACGCCATTCACTCTGTCAGGCCGCACTTCAGAGCTCTAGCCGCGATCTGTTGCGCTTCAGTCGTCGGCTGTTTTCTTTTCTCTGCGTGTCTAAATAAAAGCGTGAGACAGAAACAAGAGCAAGAGCAACGGTGACATTTCCTGTGCGTCCTCCACCAAAAGCACTGATGCTGACCGAAAGTAACGACGCGGATACAGACTTTCAACCTTTCCACCGAGGACACAGATTGTGGTTCGTCTCTGTTTTCCAGGGAACTGATGCACAGTTGGCCGTTACATGAACATGCAAATGAATTTATTCAAAAAGTGGAAGTTAAGGATCAAACTTTGACACATCCGTTTTTTCTGTAGTCTTCACTGAAAAGTTTCCCTCGTTGAAAAAAAGTGAGAATGGAGGTCCAAGTAAAAAAAACAAACAAAATGTTGCAAGTAATTGAACTAAATTTATTTATGTTCATTTAACTTGACAATTTGATAAATTAACTTGGATAGACTTGATTTGACTATGTGTGTCTAATTAACGCAATATATTTAAGTTGGCGCAAGTGCTCTCGTTTTTCAGTGACACCAAAAGATTGTTCTGTTTCAGTTCAAAGATTTTTAATTCAAATAGATTCATTGAACACATTGAGTGATATAGTTAATGCTGCTAAGTGTGATTATTAGGACTTGTGAAAATCCACTTTCAAATGTCACTTTCTGGGCAACTTTTAATGTAACGTAGACCAATAAAAGAATAGATGGACAATCATGGTGCTGATCTGACCGTTTTCAGGATACAGTCTGACATCCTGTAATTCAAGGCCCCAGCTGAGTTCTTATTTAAGTTTGATATGTAGCTAAAGATTAGGGTGATGGCGAAGAGTTTTTCCATCTTCAAAGAGTTGGAGCTCATTGCCAAAGGTGAAAAAAAATAACAGGTTGCCAGCTTTGAGAAGCTTTTTATGGCTGTAATAGTAATAAAGATTTTTCCACGGACTACAAAGACAGGTTCCATTCTCCTGCGACCGAAACATGGTGCTCAAACTGAGGTTCAGGTATCACAGGTGGTACATGGCGAACCTTTAGTGGTTCTTGGAAACAACATTAGCGCTGATGTTTTCCAGGTTATTGAATCAACAGCGCAGTAGAGCCACTAAGCACCGGAAGCCCAGTAGATGCTTGTTCAAGTAAACAAAGACCTTAAAGATATTTGAGAACTTTAAGATCTCTTGAGGCCTCTGTGTATAAAATAAAACAGAAAGCAGAAACAAACTGTGGATGTTGCTAACAATGTGTGATTTATGTCTGAGATCGGACATCGAGATTTCAAGCCCCACTTAAAAGTGTACAAATGTACAAAAACCAGAAGGATTAGCTAATTAATATGCTAAATTATCAGGTTAACTGCTGTTAGCAATTCAAGTGAATATCATGTATTAACTTGTGTTTGCATGTTTTCAAGCACTTAACTTATATGTTCACTAAAAAGGTTGAGCTGAAATGCAAAGAGGGCAAATAAACAGTTTATTTTGGACTTAGAAATTTACATGGAAGGTAGATATATTGGATTTTACGGGTCGGGGATTTAATAAAAACCTACAACTTTCCAACTTTAGCAAAGTAATTCAAGTAATTGCGTCTTTTAATATTTATTTCTTACTTGAAGATTTTAAATCTAACATTCTGAGTAAAAATGAACTGCTTTCAGCCTAAGAAGCCGTTCCGATGGATAGTAATAATGTCTTTTCTGTTTTATCGTTTCCTCTTTATTTTTTTAAGACATAAAACATGTCAAGCGAAGTCCTGTTTGTCTACAGTTTTAAAATGTCTATCAGTGGCTTGAATTATTCTGTATCTGATGATGCACTCTATAAAACGTTTGACCACTTCATTAAAACATTTTCCTGTTTGTCCAACAACAGGAACTCACCAAAAAGTCACGTGGCTGCTTCTGTTTCTGATTTAAAAAAAATAAAAAATAAAAAACACCTCAGAGTGTTTAAGTGTTTGATTACACTTCCTTCTTGTAGCTGCAGAAGTTTTTGCAAACCAATAATAAACAAACCTAAGGCCAAAAAGAAATTCACAGAGCAGACAGATATAAATTTGATCCTTATAAATGGAGAAGTACTTTATTCTGTGTGCATACTGATTAGACACATGACCTGCTGTACAGAAGACAAACTAGGATTTCCTTTTACACAAGTGGCTAATTATGTGCTAATTATTATTATTATGTACTTGTTTAAAGAGGCAGCGTTATGTACAGTAAACTTTATTGAGCTTTACATCATGTTAGAATGTTACTCCCTCACCAAAAAGATACCTACAGTATCTTACTTTGATTCTTTCATGCATGTTTGAGAAATCCTTTAATCTCCCGTGGCAACCATTCAGCTGTGCAAAACGTCTGGGTGGACCTAGCTCCGCCTTCGAGGACAAAGCTCCGCCTTGAAGCTGCATTTTCCAAGTTTCCGTCTCAAGAGCAGCCCTCCTCCACGACCCCACTCAGCTCCTACAGACTAGCCAGCAGCAATTAGCAAAAACCCTGTGGAACCGCTCACCTGCTGAGCTCTTTATACCAGCTACTTCTCACTGCAGCACTGGTAAAAACATTAAAGAGTTAACAGAGGAGCTATGTTGTGGTGACTTCCTGAGAGTGGAGTTACAGAAAGAGCTGGGGTTTCTTAAAGAGACAGAGGCCCAATTTCAAAGCGTAAATTATAAAGTCAAATTTAATATTTAATACATTTAGCATTTTTAGAACAATGTTTTAACCAGTGAAAACAAAATGCAGTAACAAAAAAAGATGCAGTTACTATCTGCTTTTTGCTTTATAGGAAGTTTAAAAAAATAATCTTGTTTGTTCACTGATATGCCTGATTATAATCAGTGTTTCACAGAAAAACGAAGCTGTGCCACTTTTATGTTTACTTTAATAGTAAAATTTGATTGTTTCTGGGTCATAATTTATTTACTTTATTTTCTTGAGTCCGCTTTATATTTTGATGAGAAATGCATAAACTTATCCTAAGTCATTACTTAAACATCTTAAAACTGGATGTAAAGGTTAGTAAAGTGTTTGCACTCAGAGTCATAAACTGATTTCCTCAACTACAACCAAACTCAATAAATCTCCTCTCTAAGTAAAAATCCATAAGCAGGAACTCCACCACACATTTCATTTGCTCAATTTTACCAGATTTCCAATCAATAGTTGTGATCAGTCAGCAGGGCAAGTTTGACTAAAAATCTCTTGATATGAGAGGAGAGATGAAGACCAGAGTCTGGAAGTGTGTGAGGCGAACAGAACCAACAGAAATGTTTGACTCTTTTTTATTTTTATTTTTGCAGAATCCAGACTGATTGGATAATATGAACTGAGCACAAACACAATAGGACATGCTGGGAGCCAATGGAAAAAAACAAAAGATCAGTTATATGAACATGAAAAAATATCACATTTGACATAAACAAACTAACAAATAGTCGCACATTAATTACAAAATGACACAAAAGAGAGGCGACAAAACCATAATAAATGACAAAGAGCCTTAAACAAATCATTTCAAATTTTAATCATAATGTTTTAAAAAGCTTTGACATTATTCACTGTCAGTTATTAACATGGTTTAGTTTTGCTTAATTTTCAAAGCTTTAATTTCTGAATATTTTTTTACCAATTAGAATTAAGTTATTTAACATAAACTCCAAATCTTCAGTAAAATCCAAACTTCATGTTGTGGTCCGTTGACATAAAGCCAACAATGAAAATTCTTAAAAAGATATAAAAAAAATAAAAAATCACTAAGCACTTCATATAAAAGAAAGTTTTCTAAGCTCTCGCTCTGTAGGGGTGAGACAGAAATCAGGAACAGCTTCAGAGAATTAGCGCCACCTGCTGGTGAGTCTTTTCCATCAAACTGTTGCATTTACATGTTCCATAAATTCAGTTGGTTTTAGGTGATTTGACCTAAATCACCTAATCTGTGGTTCCTCTACAAATTCAGTTTTTAAGAGTTTGAGCTCTGATAGCTGATTATGCAAATAATACGTCTTCTAATGGCTGGGAAACTTTTAAAAAAGTGTAATCCATAAACTGTACATAACAGAACAGCTAAACGTCTCAGTTTAAATAATATTATGCTCTTAATTTTGTGTTTCAGATGTGGAGGCTTCAGAAGGAAAACAAGTCATTCATAAAAGAGTTGGAGACTCTGTGGAGCTTTTATCAAATTTACCAGCTGAAGGCGTGAGCAGGGCAATATGGAAATATGGAGGCTCAAATGTAGCAATGAAAGGTTCAGGTCTTACTCCAAACAATCCATTTAAGGACAGAGTGACGTTCAATAACATAAGCTTTAGTTTAACAATAAGACACCTGACTCTTCAAGATTCTGGTGAATTTAATTTAATCACAGAGGTCAAAAGCCAACAAAGTTCAGTCTTCATCACTCTGCAAGTTCATGGTAAGTTGATGGTCTTTCAATCCAATCAATCAAAAACAACCTTTTCAAGAAAGAAAACTTGAGTAAAATTCTTATAGAACAGATTGATTAATACACTATTTTCAAAATGAAGACACAATACTTGTGCAAATCAATGTAAAAAAAAAAAAAAGAGCTTATGTAAATGTTTATATCATGTCTATGGGGTCACTGTCCTGCTGCAGAGCCTAAAAGTGCTTGAGCTTTAAGGCCAAACGGTGATCACAGGAGATTCTCCCAGGATTTACTGGTAGAAAGCAAATTTCATGGCTGCATCAATTATGAGGAGTTGATCATTTGATGACAGCTTTCTGGATTTTCTAAGATTAAAGGGGGAAATATTATGTGAATTGTGCAAATAAAATACACATAAGTATAATGTTACTGATCCGTTACACTTCTTCCCTCTGTTCTGACATTAGAGCCCATAACAACAAATTCAATTGTCTTTTCCAACATCACTGAATCTGGATCAAATGGACTCTGTACAGTTTTTCTGGAGTGCAAAGCAAATCCTCACAGTGACGTCACCTACAGCTGGACTGTGGGAACCCAAACCAGAAACGGACCCAGACTGCAATACAGCATTGGACCACAAGATGGCGACACCACATTCACCTGCAATGCCTCCAATGTTATCAGCGAGATGTTAAAATCCGAAACACTGAGATGTAGCAACAATACAGAATCTGACTCTACTGAAGGTATGTTCAGAAATGAGATGTTTGAAGATAACAACAAGAACAAGTCCGTCTTTTATGTAAATCTGTTGGATGTATTGTTCTATAAAAGGTGCATATAAAAGGTACAGGTACACAAAACACAGAACATCTCAGCTCCAGAGACCAGAAATTAATATTCCTGCAATGCTTAAGAAATTTTTCTGAATCATAAAGTAATGATAACTTTCAACATTTGGTAACAATACAGGCAAAAGTCATAGAAGAGTTAGAGATATACTTTATGGTTGATCCAACATGCGTAGATGATGAACGTCACCACATGTAAATAATTTAATTATAGTAACGGTTCTCTAAAGAGTCAGTATGAATCCACTACAATTAAACGATCAATATAATTTGCAAAAACAAAATTATACCTCGATGATAACACGTGTATTTTTTTTTAAACAACCTTCTTGACTAATGTTTTGCATCCCTGTTTCTTTTATTATGTTAAAAGTCTTTTTGTTTATTTGTTTGACTGAAGTCATAGTTAAATAAAACTAATAAAAACCCAGCACATTCATACTAAAAATGCATTGCTTTTAAAACATATCGAAACCTTTTGAATTTTTTTCAGTTTGTCACGTTATAACCACAAATTTCACCGCATCTTAATCATAATTTTATACAACTGACCAAACACATCACACTGCATAAAAATGTTAAGATAAACAAAGGGATATATTGTCTCAAATCGTTTTGCTAATAATATAAATATATTCTTCCTCCTGAGTTTCAGATCTGTTAGTTACATCTTTTTTCCTGTCACTTTGCTGCTGGTATTTCTGAATTAAATGTTATTTCTATTCTATTTTAAACTACATTGAAGTTTGTGGTTATAATGTGACAAGACGTGCATACAAGGCAAATTTTACTGGACAAATTATTTTTGTTCTTGTTTTTATTTGCTTCTTTTTATTCATGACATATTGTTAATCTGCTGTCAATTACAGGAAAACCAATCCTAGTCTGGATTATCGCTGCAGCAGTAGGAGGTTTATTGTTCATTATTATAATCATAGTGGTGAGCGTATATCTCTGCAAAAGAAAATGGTCTGGTAAGAAACTCTTTAATTTTTTCCACATTATTGTGTTTTTTTAATCAAAAATCAAATCAAATTTTATTTGTATAGCACATTTAAGCAGCAAGGCATTTCAAAGTGCTTCACATCATAACAAACACAAAAACACAAAGTCATGCAACAGAGAATCAACAATCAACTGAGTCATTTCTGTAATTTTGTTTTCTTTACGCAGGCAGTGATTCAAACGAACTCACAGTTTATGCTGATATCTCAGATTTTTCATCTGAAGTCGTAAGTACACTCAAGCTGTACAATGACCAAATGTTTACATTGATTTAGTTTCTTAACTGAGTTTTTTCTCCTTAATACATGTGAATGCAAACCAGGGGCCCTCTGAAAAACCCTGCTCTCTGTACGACACCATCGACAGCAGAAACAGTCCAGATCACCAAATGGTAAGAGAGATAAACCTCCAGTGGTGGCCCAGTAGCTCCCCCTGGAGGATGTCGAGGAAATATCAGATTATTACTTACCTTTTCATCTGATTTAATATGTGATTGTTGCAATATTTTCCTCGCAAAACACAAATAATAATAATAATAAAAAAACACAACCAATGATTGTTGTTGAGTAAATATAAATTCCATAAACTTGTACGCCCATTTTCACTTCCGGTAAACAATTGAAAGCACCAGATTGCGAAAATGAATTGTTTTATTCCCAAGTTTTAAAGGATGGGGTGTGGGGCGGAGATGTCTGTCGGTTTACATTGAGATAATATTGTCCTTGACTTTTACAACTAAGAAAAGAATATTGGATGCATTTCAGATATATAAACCAAAAAAACTAATCAATAATTACCAATATTGACTGATATAAATTGCTTATATTGTGATTGTCCAGCTCTATATCTGCTTTAAATAATCAGCAGAACACCACATATTCACTATCCACTTTATTGGTGACTGCTGTAGATGTCTTAGTTGTGAATTGTTCTCTGTTTGTGCTTCAGTGTGTTGAGAACTGGAAGAACAAATGATCCTTCGTAGCACTTTCAGTGAATTGATGAACCATTGGAACCTGCAGGAAAAGATTCTCTTAAGCCACCGCTGAGAAACCCTAAAAATTCGTTTTTTTATTTCCTCCCAATCATTTAGCCTCAGACGATCTACGACAAGATCCAGATTGAGCGGATGGGGAAGGCTTCGGTGTCTCCGTACCAGGAGGTTTCCTAGACGGTTTGGACCTTCACGTTTTAGTGCACCTCAAAAAAAACAACAAAAAAAAAAGCCAGAAAACACCCAGTGGTGTTTAACTGTTCCGGTGTGATGGAGGAACCATTAGAGCCGAGCGTAATTTCGCGACATTTTCAAGACATTGCCGTGAATTTGGATTCGGACTCTTCAACCTGTGAATCTCTGTAGCTCCTCCAGAGTGACCATATGGTATTCTTGGTTACTTATCGAATTGATACGTAGTTCTCATGTGACATCACACTTTGGGGAACTTTGTAGCTGTCAGCCATCTTGGTAGGGACCATAACTAACTGTACTGATAGTTGCTATGGAGTTGCTTTGACAATAAACAACCCACAAGCTTAGAACTAGCTCTTGCCTCATTTCTATCTAATTTATAAACAATAAAAGTACATTACAACGCCTACTCAATTACAATTTTTGAGTACTCTACCTTCATTTTGTTGGTCTGGAAGCCGTAGTTCATCTATGTTTTGCACCTTCTACCAAGATGGCGGTTCAGTGGTGTGGATCACTTCCAGTTCAGACTTGTGGGGATTATGTACTCACGTGTGTGAAGTCCCCTCCCCCACAACGTCTTCAAATCGAACAAAATTCATGTCAAATGTTTGTGTGCTGGATTCACTTTAAAGATATTTGTAAATGTTTCCAGAGGTCATGAGAGGTCAACCAGCCTCCCCACCCCAAATTTACAAAATCAAACAAAATTGTTTTCAGTCGACTCTGGTATGTTTATTCTGATCACATTTTTCGTTTGTCCTGCTTTTGTTTTAAATATAGTAATGAACGTTTAAAGGTCAAAAGGTCAACAAGACCCCCCCCCCCCGCCTTCAAACCAAACAAAATTGGTGCCAAACATTTGTGTGTATTTTTTTTTTTTTCTTAAGATTTTTATAAAAGTTTTTACACGTCATGAAAGGTTGAAATTGGGGTATGGATACTTTCTATGGATCACCTGGACTTTAGAGTTATTCAAGTACTTACACTAGTTTTTAAACAAAGGAGAACAATATACAACTCTGCATATTTTTTATTACAGAGCTCTGTATTAAAATGAACATGAAAGTTGAGACGTAGCAACAGTGAGAAGATCACAACAAAGATCACACCACAGGGAGCGCTCACTCTGTTCAAATTACGAGAATTTCAACCAGATTTATTTCACTGCTGTCCATGATCAGATGACCCAGGATGCACATCAGTGCCAGATCTGACCTGGATGTGAGAAAATTTGACATCATAGAAACAATCTATTTTCGTAAGATTCATTTTTCTTAAATAAATAAATGTAACATTTTTTTAAATCATATTTTGTCAAATAAAGCAAAAAGTGCCCATTTTTTCACTCTTTGAAGCAACAAAGAGAGAGAAAGAGTAAGATAATTAGTAAAATTCTAAAATAAAACATATCAGATATCGGTGGATGATATGCAAATGAATAAGAAACATTTGATTTGATAAAACCTGATTTAGGGACGTGATCGTAAAGTCCATACGTTTATTGTTCATTTACAATTTGTCCATGTTTTTTCCTCATTTTAAAGCTGGGAAGTGCACAACTTTCTGTTTTTAAATGTGCTACTGGGCTCTGTAACTTATATTATATGTTTGTACATCTTGTAAATATAGAGATGATATAAATAAAAATGTATATTATGCAAATGTTTGTTTTGTTGAGGTTCACTTGTGTTGCCGTTCACCCAGCTGTACGTCTGCTTTTTATGTTTTTTTATTTATTTTTTTTAAACCATCTGTACCATAATAAAAATGAACATTTTGTCTTATTTCTTTGACTTTTCCATTGTGTCAAACCAGAACGCAGTGTGTTCCTGGTCTGCCTAGTTAACTCAAACATGTCAGCTAACCAACCAGAGGTTTCCAACCTTACATCACCATCTGGGCGTTCCCTTAAAGAGACAGTAATCACTCTGTATTTAAATTCCCGACTGTGAAGACATGAATAAATCTGACATATTTTCTGACATATTGTGGAATTTGGCAAAAAAAAAAAAAAAGGTAGAAAGAAAAGACAGAAGTTTGGTCTGATTTAATTACAGATAGTGAGGAGAAAAAAAGAAAACTTGCTGTTTTATTTGGTGTGCCTTAATTTTTGGTTTCAATTGTCCAAGTTTGGTACGATATAAATAAAATATGAAGTGGACGCTAATCATTGGCATATTTTGGTCGATCGAAGAATAAACCCATCAAGTTACAGAATAAAAGTTGAAGTAGTTTTTCTTTCCAACTTGGCTGGTTGGAATAAATAAAACTAAATGTTTAACAAGACTACTTTGTTTTTAATATAATCTGTATATTTATATTTTAACATCAAAAAGAAGCAGACGGAGTTATAAAAAACATTTATTAATCAAATACAAAACACTGTTTGACATTCACCTGGATGCACAGCAACATGGAACAAACAAAAAAACAATACAATCTTTGGAATTCAATCACACATATAAGTACCATTATGGTTTTCCCAAAAAGTTACAAAAAATAACTTTAAACGAAAATAAACGTTTAAAAAGCAGTCATAAACACGACTGCTTTTAACGAACTAGAAAAAAAGGAAAACTCACATTTGCGGCTGCAAAGCGCCGTCCTCAGCAGGCTAAACATTAGTAAAAAGCCTATAATTCAACTCGTTTTACTTTATAAGTATGGTTTTAAGCAACTGAGACAAACATTTTTCAATTTCAATGTACTTTCCATCTTCATTTCTTCTTTGTGATTGACACACATATTTTAGTCCTTAAATGTATGTTTTATATAAAAAATAAATTAACATTGTATTTATAAGGCACTTTACAAGTACATCTCACAATAACAACATTAACCAATGTAAAAACAATAAAAAATTCATTCAAGTTGTAGATTTTTTTTGTTTTTCTTAAGATCTGATTATGATTGGATGATATGCAACAATTTCTCAGTGAATCTTTGTGAAATAGTCAACAATTTCAGAGGGGATTCTGTGCCATAAACAGGACATAGGTCATCACTTGTTCCTCAGACGCGATTCTGGTATAAAAATGAGACAATAAGAAGAATCTTATTGACTCTTATTGACTCAGGTTAATCTCCCCTAACCTGAGTCAAAGTGAGTCAAGCGTCGTCTTACTGCTGTGTTCAAGTTACAATCTGATAAATTAAATTTTTTTGTGTGTTCAAATCCTTCTGAGCAAATATGAAAAAAAAAAAGAAAAAAAAAAAAAAAAACGACAACCAGTGATTACAGTCAACCAATTAAACTCGGCTCTCTTTGCCAGATTCCAGCAAATCTGCACTGAAACACAGCTAGTGCTGCGGGACATTAGGAGAAAGTGGGGCCCCACATCAAATACTGCTTATGTGCTCGTACAGCCTTGGGCCAGCCCAGGGTATTGCTAATTAAATATGCAAAGTAATATGGGATTTGTCCATACTGCATCATTTGGGTGTGGTAAATGTTTTATTTTATCAAGTGGCGGCACTATCTCAATTCAAAAAGGCTCAACATAAAAAAGAAAGGAGAAAAACAACATGAAAAATCAGGCATAATGTAGATCAGACATGTGAAATTAATATTTTAAACTCAGGTATTCCACCAATGATGTATGGACTGATAGAGTTTCAGTGATCCTGGCAAAAGGTTTACCCAATTGTTCATCTCAACCATCGTTTCTTTGCAAAGAAATATTAAAATAGGCACAGTTTTTT
Organism: Alfaro cultratus; assembly: GCA_903066825.1. Taxonomy (NCBI): domain Eukaryota; kingdom Metazoa; phylum Chordata; class Actinopteri; order Cyprinodontiformes; family Poeciliidae; genus Alfaro; species Alfaro cultratus. The sequence continues at coordinate 436 of CAEFZX010012299.1, read as the reverse complement.
ATTTTTTTATTTTTTTAACAGCTGAACAGCACCCTACTTATTTTAAAACAACCATGTCAAATTTAGGACTTTTATTTTTAGGAAGTCGCAGGCTCTGCCAGAACTTTGGATTCCTTCGTACGGAAAATACCTGTTCCTCCAAACTGCTGGAACATTTCGGTTATCTTGCCTAAAATGAAAACACAATGTCAATGTCTGGCTGGCCAAACCTGAAACACAAAGTTATAGTTTGGTTGAACATAAATAATGAATTACTAGATATTAAAATTCACTGTTCAGTCCAATACAGATAGAGAGGCATAAAGTGTACTTAAAGGAACAGTGTTATGTATTTTTCAAACATACAATACAGACCAAATGTTTGGACACACCTTCTCATTCAATGAGTTTCCTTTATTTTCATGACTATTGACATTGTAGATTCACACTGAAGGCA
>CAEFZX010012294.1:0-16873 GCA_903066825.1 Alfaro cultratus | reverse complement strand
CACACACACACATATATATATATATACACACACACACGCATATGTATATACACACATACACACACACACACACACACGAACACACACGCACACATACGAACACACACACACGAACACACACACACGAACACACACACACGCACACACACGAACACACACACACACACACGCACACACACGAACACACATGCACACACACGAACACACACACATGAACACACGCACACGAACACACACACAAACACACACACACGAACACACGCACACACACGAACACACACACAAACACACACACACGAACACACGCACACACACATGAACACACGCACACACACGAACACACACACACGAACACACACACACAGAAACGCACAGCTGCAGTAGTTGGAAGGAAAAACTGCAGTTCTTCCTAATTTCTCTTCATGTTGTGATTATTAGTATTAACAGAAATATGTTTTTATGAAATGATGTGAAATATGGCAGCGAAATTACTGAGTGGTTCACCTGGGCTCAAACAGAACCTGGACCCTCCTCGGGGTTAAAGGTCACCAGGTCCTCTGTCTGGTTGAGCTGCAGTTCTGTGTTTGGCCACCAGGTGGAGGCCTCCACTGCAGGAGGCTGTAGTGAAATTCAGATCCAGGCTGCACTGATGAAACGATTCATTTAATGATTCATTGATTAATGATTAATTTCTTCTTCTGCTGTTTCTCCTGCAGATTCCTGATGAGTTTGATAAAGGTGAGTCTGTTTGGTGTTTTCCTGGTGAGTCAGAACCAGAAATGACTGCTTTTAGTCCGACTGGTTCTGGTCGTTTAGAACCTTTTTAACCTCAAACTGAACATATAAAGTACGTCGGGTTTCGTCTGGAGACGGACGAGATGGATCCAGATGAACTGGACCCCAGCAGAACCAGAACACCGGTCGAACAGCAAAAGTATTCATAGGCCTGAAATTTTCCCGGTGCTGATGTGAAAACGCTGCGACTCCTTAAAGTTCTTAACTCTTTTATTGAGTCAGAACTCCACTGGGTCGGGCTGCAGAACCGGCTTCTGGTGTTTATGTCCGTTCTTCGGCTCAGTCGGACTGGATGGAGATTCTGGTCTGGACTTTGACTTGGCCGTCAACATGGTCTGCTCTAAACCATCCCATGATATCTCTGTCTGCGTGTTCAGGTTGGTTCTGTCCATGGTTCTGGAACCAGAACCAGGACCGCTGAACTGAAGAAGCATGCCACACCTTTCAGATTTGAAGGCTCAGGCTTTCAATCCGTTTCCATGGCGACAGCTCTACTGAAACCCTGGCAGGATGGGGAAAGTCGAGTGGAAGGAAAAAGTGTGGTGGAAAATGCAATGAACTCTGGGAGGGGGAGTTCCTCAGGATCCGCGCTCTGCTCCTGGTGTGTGTGTGTGTGTGTGTGTGTGTGTGTGTGTGTGTGTGTGTTTCTCTCTCCTCATTAGGCTCTGCTTTGCATTGATGAGCCCAAGGCTTCATGGGAAATGTAGTCTCTGATGATCCTCAGAGATCAGATGGATCTGATGGACCGGATCTTCCAGGTTCTGCTCCCGTCCCGGTTTGTTGTTATGCCATCCTGTGTTGGTCATAAGAACCAAGTCCAGGTTCTGAAATGCAGCTGGCTCCATTAAAGCTCTGGTTCCAACACAGTAAAAGAACCGTCAGGGTTCTGATAGAGAACCCAGAGAACTTTACTGAGGTCCGATCTGCTGGAGCCGCTCGCATCGCACCTGGTGATGATGAGGAGGGGAGCGGTTCTTCTTCTGCTTTGTCTTCATAATTGGACCTGAACTGGTCTTTCAGAACCTGGTGTTGCTGCAGAGGCTCAGACTGAAGCAGCAGGTTGAAGAACTCTGGTGTCGGTTCTGGTGGTTCTGGTTTCCTTAAAGCTCACTCAGCCGCTATCATCGGATCGGATTCTCGTCACCACCGACCCGACCCGGTACCGACAGGGTTCTGGTGCTGCATATTCCTACTGGAAAACCCAGAAACCCATAAGAACCGAGCCAGGCTAGTTGAAAGGGCATCAGAACCGGTCAGCAGAACCTGTGGCGGGTTTGGGTTCTGATGTGTATTCTGTTCTGTTCCAGATCCGCCCATTGTCCAGCAGCTCAGGAGAACCTACAAGTACTTCAAGGACTACCGACAGGTGAGCAGAACCGCCAGCCGGGTCGCCCCTCCGACTCAAACATCTTCTGGAACCAGGAGCAGCAGAAATGGCTGGTTCTGGTTCCTCCGGACTGGATCAGAACCTTCCACCAGGGGATTGTTTCCCAGCAGAACCAGGTCCTACATGGTTCTGGAATGTTCTTCAGCTTTGCCGTCTGTCCTCCAGATGATCATCGAGCCGACGAGTCCGAAGCTGCTTCCCGACCCGCTGAAGGAGCCGTACTACCAGCCGCCGTACACGCTGGTTCTGGAGCTGACCGACGTTCTGCTGCACCCGGAGTGGTCGGTGGGTCGCCGTCTCTCTATGACCTTTGACCTGTGCCGCGGCTTGCGTCGGAGCCTCCGATCTCCCCCGGTTCTGCTGTGAACCGGGTCGGTCGGAACCTGTAACCCGATCGTTGTGCTCTGTGCCCAGCTGTCCACCGGGTGGCGCTTCAAGAAGCGGCCCGGCATCGACTTCCTGTTCCAGCAGCTGGCGCCGCTCTACGAGATCGTCATCTTCACAGCCGAGACGGGCATGGTGAGCGACCTGAACACAGCGAGTCACACGGTTCGGTCCTGCAGGAACGGGTCAGAACCGAGCTCTGTTTGTGTTCTGACAGACGGCGTACCCTCTGATCGACAGCATCGACCCGCAGGGCTTCGTCATGTACCGCCTCTTCAGGGACGCCACGCGCTACATGGAGGGGCACCATGTCAAGGTCAGCTTCCTGGTCCGGTTCAGTCCGGGTCAGTCCAGGTCGGCCCGGGTCCAGGTCGGTCCGGGTCCGGGTCCTGGTCAGTCCAGGTCCGGTCCGGGTCCGGGTTGGTCCGGGTCCAGGTTGGCCCAGGTCCCGGGTCGGTCCCGGTCCGGGTTGGTTTGGGTCCCGGGTCGGTCCAGGTTCGGGTCCGGGTCGGTCCGGGTCCCAGGTCGGTACAGGTTCGGGTCCGGGTCGGTCCAGGTTCGGGTCCGGGTCGGTCCTGGTCCGGGTCCGGGGTCCGGGTCCGGGTCGGTCCAGGTTCGGGTCCGGGTCGGTCCAGGTCCGGGTCCGGGTCGGTCCGGGTCCCAGGTCGGTTCAGGTTCGGGTCCGGGTCGGTCCAGGTTCGGGTCCGGGTCGGTCCGGGTCCCAGGTCGGTCCAGGTTCGGGTCCGGGTCGGTCCAGGTTCGGGTCCGGGTCGGTCCAGGTTCGGGTCCGGGTCGGTCCGGGTTCGGGTCCGGGTCGGTCCAGGTTCGGGTCCGGGTCGTTGTCTGGAAGTTTCTGGCTTATCTGTGCTGTTTGTGTAAAACAACAATAATCGATATATTATTATTTGTTTCTTAAAATTTTGAGTTGTTTTCTGATGAGGAAATATTAAATGATTTATTTCCAGTCAGAAAGTTTTACCAGTGTTCCCAGTGGGTTCTGGAGGCCCGGCATCCTGCGTGTTTTAGTTCTACCTGGTTTATTTCAGTCGGGTCAATAATGGCTCCTTAGAGGAACAGCGACCTCCTGCGGGGCCTCCAGGCCCCCAGGGGGCAGCGCCGGGTTCAAACGACAACACAGTTAAAGGAAGAGCAGAACAGCAGGCGACCGGGTGGGTTTCGGGTCCAGCCGGCCGGTTCTGACCCGTCTGTCTTGCAGGACGTGTCGTGTCTGAACCGGGCCAGCAGTAAGGTGATCGTGGTGGACTGTAAGCGCGAGGCGTTCCAGCTGCAGCCCTTCAACGGCCTGGCGCTCAGGAAGTGGGACGGAAACTCCGACGACCGCACCCTCTACGACCTCGCCAACTTCTTGAAGGGTGAGCGGTTCTGGTTCCGACCCGAGGAGGCTCTGGTTCTGGAGCCCTCCTCGAGTCAGAACTAATTAATTTTAGTTCAAAATGATCAGAAATGTCAAACGAGGAAACAAGTGGTAAAACCAGGATTTAAAAAAGTTGTAATGAGGAGGAAATGGCTCGGCCCGTTTGGTTCTGTCAACAGAATCATTCAAAGTTCTGATGATGAATATGATGATGATGATGATGAAAACAGCCCTGAAGCGTAAAACATGCTCAACATTTTATCCTCTAATTATTCTACATGCAGAAATTTATTAATTATTTATCTAAGTTATGATGAGATTTTCTTTCAATAATCAGAAACCAACTGAACATCCGGACCGTTTGACCCGTTTAAAATGATGGAGAACCAGAACTGAACACGAACTGGATCCAGATTTAATTGGTTCTGTTTCCAGTTACTCAGATTTTATCGTCGCCGTTTTTGAAGCATTTCAGCTCCATGTTTGGTCCAGATATGAGCAGAAAGCTGTGACGCTCCGGGTCCCAGAACCGACCCGGTTCCAGTCCTGACCCGGTGTGCTTCCGTCCCTTCAGCCATCGCTCTGAGCGGCGTGGATGACGTGCGCAGCGTTCTGGAGAACTACGCCCTGGAGGAGGACCCAATCGAGGCCTTCAAACGCCGCCAGGCCCAGCTGGCCCAGGTGGGACGGTTCTGGTTCTGACCCGGTTCTGTTGTGGTTCTGGTTCTGACCCTGTGTCGCCCCGGCAGGAGGAGCAGCAGCGCCTGGCGGACCTTTCCCAGCAGAAGAAGCCGGCTCTCTCTCTGGGCTCCATCACGACCCGGTTCTGGCGCTCCAAGCAGCAGTGAGGCCCGCAGCTCCTCCGCACCGCTCCACCGGAGGGCGGGTTCTGGAAGCGGAGCGGGGCTCTGGAGGCCCCGGCCCCCTTCCTCTCTGTGTGTCCTGATTGGACCCAGGTGAGTTTGGACCTGCTGGAGGTCGGCGGCTGAACCAGAACCAGCTCTGGTTCCCTCCTCCGCCCAGGACCGGACCCGGTACCGGTTTCCCCCCCGTCCTGCAGGGGGCGCAGTAACTCTGACAGTACAGAATAAATCACTGATGTTTAGATGTGAGCAGCGGTTCTGGTGGACGTTGGACCGGACCGGAACCGCTGGAGGAGCTGCTGCTGGGGTCTGAAGCTTTCTGTCGGCCTCATAAAGCTCTGAACACAACAAAAATGTGGTGTGATTTTTCACCAGCAGGAGGAGCAGCTGAGCCCGGCAGGCCCGGTTCTGGGTTGGAACCGGACTTTCAGAACATCAGACCAATAAAAAGTTTAATAATAAACTCAGCCTTCTTCCTTCCACTCAACTTTCTCTGCCTGGACGCAGCTGTGAGCAGCCAGCGTCTGCTGGCCCGTCCACTCAGGCGGATCAGAACCAGAACTTTTTATTGCTCTGATGTAATATTCTGATATTTATTGGAATAAATCAGATTTTCAACCAGTGCATTATTATTATTATTATTAATTATTGATTGATAACGGTCTTCCATGAGTCATCAGAACGTTTCTGAACGTCTGGCAGAGGTGGCGTCATGCTGTGGGTTCTGTTGGGACACCTGATGGAGTTCTGGTCCAAATCCGAGCCGGAACCGTCGATGAAGATGATGGGAGGAAGATGAAGGTTAAAATTAAAAATGAAGCTTTTTAGCTTTGGATGACAATTTTATCAGAACTTTTGTTTCCAGATTTTCTGCTTAAATGTAAACATTTTTCACTGTTCAAGCCGGTTCTGTTGGGTCGGAACCTGGAATATTTACCTGGTGATGAATGAATCAAAGTTCAGCCGGACGGGTCGCAGTTCAGCGACCAGAACTTCAATAGAACCTAAAACTATTGAATCAGAAGTGATGATGATGATGATGATGATGATGATGATGATGATGATGATTGAGGATTGGACCTGCTGGTTCTGAGACCCGATGTTTGAGTAGAGCTGCGAAGACCGGGTCGATTCTGGTCGGAACCAGACAGTTCATCAGAACCTTCTGCTGGTTTCTGATCAGGATTTGAAATAAAAGTTCTGTTGGTTTTCAGCAGAATCTTCACTTTATGAATGTTTTATGTTACTGGGTCAGCGGTTCTGGTTCGGCTGGTTCTATATCTGGCAGAAATTAATGCGTCTCCTCTGGACCGGCTCTACTCTTTGGTTCGGTTGGCTGAACCGGGCCAGACGCCTCCGATTGGACGCGGTTCTGTGTTGAAACGGAAGCCGCTGGGTCAGAACCAGAACCGCCGCTGGGTTCGGCTCTGCGCCAAACGGCGGCAGTCAGGAAGCCGCACAGCTTCACACCCGCAGCCTCCTCCCGCAAACAGCTGCGCCAAACAAAAGCCGCAGTTCGCACGAGGCCGAGAAGCGCGCGCGGCGCCGCGGGGAGCATGAAAGGGCCGCGGCGCGTGGCGGGAACAGGAGGTCGCGCGACGTTTTGTCACCTGCAGGACGATCAGCAGGTAGGTGTGAAACCCCCACGCTCCACACACACACACACACACACACACACACACACACACACACACACACACACACACACACACACACACACACACAGACTCAGGAAGGGGAACTTCCGCGATACTTTATTCCAGTTTAAATGGATCAGAACCGGGTCCGAACAGCGCAGCTCGACTGAACCAGTTGGAACAAAACAAAACGCTTTAAAACTTTACATTTGGTTAAATATGATCAAAATCATCAACACGGATCAAATATGTTGATTATCAGTGTTTCAGCTGTTCTTCGGTTTTCTCCCATTTTTACCGCAGTTTGAATATTTTACTAAAAAATAATTTCCTTTGAAAAATATCAACCTTAATTTCACTTTTTCCATTAAAGTTTGTGTTGCGACACGATGAAATATAAACCAAAAGATGACAGAATAATGAGACCATGAACAATAATAATCCAAGCAGAATCTGGTCCATCAGAATCCTTCAGGATTAGAAAAGTGACTGGTTGGTTCTGCTTGGTTCCGGTTGGTTCTGATTGGTTCTCTGTCCCGTCCTGGACCAGAACCTGTTGGTCTTTCTTTCCTTTCCTGGTTAGGTGAATCGCTTCGCCATGAAGTCTGAATGTGACGTCATCTGCGTTGTCATGGTAACGCTGTAGCGGGAGCATATAGGATGGAGCCTTGGGGAACCCCACATGTGACCTCTGACCTCTTGATGAGAGAAATCCCAGTTCTTCATATCGGACTGGAACCAGTTGAGTTCTGGACCGGAGAATCCGACCCAGTTCTCCAGTTGGTTCAGAGACATGATCAACACTGAGGTCCAACAGAACCAGAACCAGCTCTGTGGTTGTTCCATGTTGATGGCTATCAGTTTAAACTGAGGAACATTTTGGACCCATCTTGGTCCAGAACTAGAACTCTTTAGTTAGCAGAACCCACACACGATTCTGTTCAGGACCCAGTTCCTGGCAGTATGGGTCCAAGGGAACCGGTTCTTCTTTCCGGATCAGCAGTTCTTCAGCAGTTAGTTTGGGTCCAGGTGTCGGTTCCGGCGCCTCAGCAGACCTCCCCATGGTCTCCATGGCAACTACCTCCGCCTTCCGGGCGGGCACGCGCCGCACTCATCAGGTTCTCACCTCAGCAAAAGCGCGTGCCGCCTCCTCCTCCTCTTCCTCCTCTTCCTCCTCCTCCTCCCTGCGGGCAATTTGCGGCGCAGTGATCAATAGTTCAATAGTTTTCACACCCGCAGGATGAAAGGACGGTCAGCTGACCAACAGCCAATCACAGAACAGGAAGGGAGCGTTGGAACTTCTCCCATCAAAGCGCCGCCGAGGTTCGCAGCACGCGCTGAAAGCGTCACATCGATCCGCAGATGAATATGAATATTGAATATGCGCAAATGATCAGTCTGATGACACTTCTTGGCGGCGCATGCGCACTGCTCTACCTGAGCTGCACGCGCCCTGCCGTCACTCATCGGCTCCATCGTGATGGAGGCGCGTGTGTGTGAGCGCCTCGTGCCGTGGCACGCGCAGCTTTCTGAGGTAATGAAGAAGAAGCAGGTTTGCGAGCATGCGCACTCGCTGGGCTTACCTGTCTGCGGCTCACCTGGCCACATTCACTCAGCGGTTCTGGTTCTGGACTGAATCTCAGTTCTACACGAGGTTCGGTCCAGGTGAGAGCTGACAGTCAGAGCCAGGTTCCGGTTCTGCATCCAGAGAGGAACGGCTCCAGAACCAGAACCGGTCCACACGGCGCTGACCTCCAGAACCAGAACTCTGGTGTCAGTTCTGTTGGGTCGGGTGATCAGATGAGCGCTGCTTCCTGATTGGCTGCCTGAACAAGTTCGGTTCTGGAGCCAACAGGACGGGTCCAAACGGAACCACAGTCTTCAGAACTGTTTCTGTTTGTTGTTGTGTGACATGATTCGGAACCAGAAGGTTGATGACCTGGAAGCAGGTCGGGTTCTGGGTCGGTCCGGACCGAACAGAAGATCCATCATGTCTGCTGGATCGGAACCGAACTCCTCTGGTTCAGGCTCCCCCTCCCCCCGGCTCCGCCCCCTGCCCCCCCGCCCCCCCCTCTATAAAGCGGAGGTGAAGCGCAGCTGCCGCAGTCCAGAGTTCAAACAGCCGCACTTCACTTTCTTTTCAGCGCAGAAAGTAGATCAGACCTGAAACCCGTTTCTTCTTCTTCTCCTGCTACTTCTTCTACTTTTCCTTCTTCTTCTCTTCTCGCTGCGGTTCTGGTTTTGTTCCTCCGCAATATTTTGGTTTTATTTTTGGCGCAGATCAGCGAGCATCGGACCGGCGGCGCTCCGACATGTTGCGGTTGTTCCTGCTCCTGCTGGCGGTGCCGGTACTGACGGTGAGTGGTTCCGACAGCTTCTGACTGGCCGGACCGGACCGGACCGGGAGTCCCGCGCCTTTACGCACAGAGACTGAAGTTTCCCTCACTGCCCCCCTCCAGGTTCGGTCCACCAAGGCCGTGTTCGAGCTGAAGGTCCAGACCTTCAGCAGCTCCCGCAGCATCTGCGGCCAGAACCGGGACTGTCGCATCTTTTTCCGCATGTGCCTCAAACATTCGCAGAGCGTCATCAGCCTGGAGCCGCCGTGCACGTACGGGAACGCGAGCAGCGCCGCGCTCCCCGCGGACCCCGGCTCCATCTCCGGGAGCGCGCCAATGAAGGTGAACGTCTCCTTCAAGTGGCCGGTGAGTGACCGGAACCGGACCGGTTCCGATTAGGTGAACGGTTCTGTCTGAATCGAGAATGGAAATGATTTGAAGACGTTTGGAGAAAACTGTGAAGACGAGCCGTGTGACGTCAGCACGCCACTGGCGGTTTATTGATTATTGATGATTGTTTCGCCGCAGCGCTCCTTCTCGCTGATCCTGGAGGTTTGGACCGCAGACTCCTCAGGTGTAAAGTCCACAGGTAACAAGAAGCTGCAGCGCCGCGCGCTGACCGCCAGGGGGCGACAGAAAACATGTTTACATCATTCAGCATCACAACGTCCCGCTGTTTACACTTTATTTGGGTTTGGATCATTTTTAAAGAAAGAAATGTTCTAATCTTTAGGGATTCAGATAAACTGATCACATAAATCATGCGTAGATTCATCTTATGTTCTTATCGATTCTGAAAGTTTTGCTTAAACTTTAATCTTCCCAGTTAGAGGTGGAAAACATCTGGCCTGCAGATACAGTAGAGGATGCTGGGAAAGTTTCCTCTGGAAAGCCGTTTTACTTTCTCTGAGTTAAAGCAGTTGGAGGATTTTGACCCCAGCTGATGTTTCTGTCTGCTTGTTGCCCAGGCGACCAGCCGCGGCTGCTGAGCCGGGCGACTCGCCTCGGCAGCCAGGCGGTCGGCGAGGAGTGGTCGCAGCAGCTCCACCAGGGCAACCAGAGCGAGCTGAGCTTCTCCTACCGGGTGGTGTGCATGGAGAATTACCATGGCGACGACTGCTCCACCCTGTGCCGGCCGCGCAACGACGACTTCGGCCATTACCGCTGCGACGCCCAGGGCCGGCGCCGCTGTCTGGAGGGCTGGCAGGGCAACTACTGCACCGAGCGTGAGTTCATCTCCGACTCGTGTCTTTAGCTTCAGCCTAGCCACACCGTCCTCCACTGTTGCCATGGCAACAGGTCATCAAACCAGAGTCACTACTGGTGAAAGGTGCTGTCATTTGCTCTGTGTGTGTTTGGCTCTGAGGTCTGTTGCTTTTGGTTTGTGCAAAACAGCCGGCCCCTGACCGGCCCCAGAACGGCCCCAGACTGGCCCCCTGACTGGCCCCAGACTGGCCCCCAGACCGGTCCCAGACTGGCCCCCTGACTGGCCCCAGACTGGCCCCCTGACTGGCCCCAGACTGGCCCCCTGTCCGGCCCCTGACCGGCCCCCAGACCTGCTCCTTTAGCGGGTTAGCGTGCGCCGTTGAGCGTGAAAACAGAAACGTGCTGCTTCATGGTGAGACAAACTTCATCCAATTAAAATACAAAAAGTACTTTACAGCAAGTTTACCGACTCAGCAATAAATCTGGTCATAAATATCAGAAACAAAACGGCTGTTGACCTATCAGAATAAAAAATGTCTCTGTTTGGTTGGACCAATTTGACTCTCAGTCCAAACAGAATCACTTCAGCTCTGATAAGTGATTCAAGGCTGCAGAAGTTTTCATGCCCTTCAGCTTTTCCATATTTTTTCTCATTAGAATCTTTGGCTCAGACTCTGGGTTCTGATTGGACAGTGAGACGCTCAAAGCCTCAGCGCTCTGCTGCTCCTCCATGATGCCGTTTGCTCTAGAGCAGGGGGGTCAAACTCCAGTCCTGGATGCTGCTGTCCTGCAACCTTTAGCTGAGCCTCTGCTGCACCAGCTGGATAGAATAATGAGGTCATTCAGGTTCTGGAGATCTGATCCACACAAGGAGGGAATGAAGCCGTTTCATTCCAGCGTTTTGTACCTGAGACTCATGTAAAACCTGCAGGACACCTGGAGGACTGGAGATTGACACCTGTGCTCTAGATCATCCCTGAACCTCTGAGGCGTCACAGAGCAGCTGGGATTAGATTAGATTAGATTCATTAGCAACCATCAGGCAACTTCTGAAGGCAACTGGTTGAATTCAGAGAAAAGGGGGCTCAATACATTTACACACCGCACTTTTCAGCTTATTTATAAAAAATTGTGTTGAATCAGGTTTCATTTTCTTTGTATTTCATAAATGTATTACATTCAATTCCTATGAAATATTTTTATGTTTATGGTTATAATGAGACAAAATGTGCAAAAGTTCCAGGGGTGTGAATACTTTTCTAAAGTGAAACAGATTAAATAAAAACTAAATGAAATAAACATTCACAAAATAACTTAGAAATCTGTTTTTCAATGTTTCATCCAATTCATGCAAAGATGTCAACATCAGTTCAGTTTATTTTGGTAAATTATCAAGATGAAACACAGAAAACAAAAAGCATAATAAACAAAAGGCATTGGGATGAATTTAAAGCATAAACATATCATCTACAGACAGTTTAAAGTTCATCATTTTACATTTTAAGGCTCTTTTAAAATCATCATTCAGTTTTAGTTTAACACGTTTAGTTTTTACCTGAATCCTCAAATATTCACAAACCTCATAAATTATATTTATTCTCTCTTCTCTTAAATTTTTTCTCTACTAGAAGGAAAACATTTGTTCAGAGCTTTATGCATTATTTCCAATGGTTTTATATGTACAATATCTTTGAACATTAAAGTATTACTCAGAATAAAGAGTGTATTAGTTGGTTCATGTTATCCACTTTATTAATAAGCCTAGAAGCTTTTTTTGCAGCTTAACTAAAATATTGATGTTTTTTACTTTCATTTTCTCAGATTTCTGAGACAAATAAGGCAAAACTAAAGAGGAAAATATGATATGCAAGCCTTTAGCATTTATTAAATCTTTTATTTTAAACAACATTCCAATATATTGAATATATATTTCTAATATATTCCATATGAGGCTTCCAGCTGAGTTTGTCTATAATAATCCCTAAAAATATCTCATAAACTCGACAGCTTTACATTATTATAGATCCGATGAAAACATGAACTTTTCCTTCATTTAATGATAACTTATTGTAATTTAACCATGTTTTCATTATTTCATCCATATTTTTTCCTGAAAAATAGATCTATAAACACAATGTCTATAAACACAATGTCTATAAACTCTAGATCTATAAACTCTAGATCTATAAACTCTAGATCTATAAACTCATGTTGTAGATCTGGTTTTGGTCCCTCTAGTTCTGCTAACAATGTGGACCGGCTGCAATCAGCAGTCTGATCAATAGATCATTGATAAACCTGCTATAAACTGATTGATCTCTAGCTGTTTACATCATATACATGTATAATAGGTACATTTATTGGCCAACTGATTTATCCACCAGTTGATTTCCTTCATTTTGGGGGATCGTGATCTGCTGATACTGACATGTGAAGCTGATCTTAAAGGTTAATAAATCATCTCTGTCCTCAGAGGTTTGACTGACAGACGACCCACCAGATCAGGTCTGAACGTTTACAGTTATTAATATTCACTGTTACCAACTCAGAGACTTTCTTGCTATATTTAGCAACATTTCAGACAAAATAAATTCATATCAGCCAAGATCAGCAGTTCAGGCTTTTAAAGATCGGTAACCAGGGATCGGCCAGAAACCTGCAATCGGTGCAGCTCTACACACATATTCATGACAATCTGTGATTAAATTCATTTCTCTTAAGCTTTATTCTAATAGCTAAAATGTAATTTATACCAGGTGAGTTTTTCTCCCCTGAGAATGTGGACCGGTACCGGTACCGGGTCGATTCTGAGCCTTCAGATGATTTTAACAGAAGTTTCTCATAACTTAGAAGTTGATGTAAAATAATGTTTTTAGCCACAAAATGATTTTGTTCAGCAGCAAACAAATCAACTCCAGCAAAGAGCAGCTCATCATGTAGCAGCTTGTAGCCTGATGGAAACATTTAGCTATAATATCAAACATTGACAAGTTTTAATTATTGTTATCAAACATGTTTTGAAGCCAAAATAGCTCAGAAATATTCAGAGCCTCCATGAGAATCAACTCATTAAAGTTTAAACTCAGTTTCACTCAAACACGCAGCAGAAATGTTTGGCTGTTGAACTGAACCGATCCAGGATATCAAGATCATTTTCTATTAGCAGCTTTAATAATCTTTTACATTATATTACATTATATTACATTATATTACATCACCAAGGCTCATTAAAACAAACTTTATCCTGGCTGTTTTCTACTCTTCCTTTTTCTTTTCTCTCTGAAGGATAAGTCCTTTATGACACATTGTTTTGCTAACTTAACCTCTGACCTTTGGATGCAGCTCATGTTACCGTGAAGTGTGCAGTACCTACCGCGGCCACCAGGGGACCCAGGAGCAATTTATTTGTTATATTTTTATCAATAAAATAATAATTTCTACATCATTACCAAATCTTTATTATTGTAAAATCAAATCACTTTATAGTGAAATTGTGTTTTTGATATTGTAATGACAGAAATTATTACTAAAAATAAATAAATCAGCTCCACTGAGGGGCCCCTTAGTGGCGAAGCTGCTGCTTCGTTTGCTTATGCCTTGGGCCGGCCCTGCTGGGAATAAACGATCAATGACATTTGACGGCCATGATGGCGGCTCATCATGATCATGTGACCATCTGAACCTATGACATCATATTTCTGTCTTCATCAGACAAACATGGTTAAAAGTTTCTGACCTTTGGCGGCGCGCTCATTCGCCTCGTCTTCCTCGCTGCTCATGTTCCTCTCAAACTGGTGAAGAAAGCGCCGTCATTACGTCATTGTTACATCATTGTTACATCATCATTACATCATCAACCTGCCCCCCACCTGCTGGGAGTTGAAGGTCATCTTGCGGAGGCGTGTCCTCAGCTGGAGCTCCTCCCCCTGTGACCTCAGCAGCAGCAGCTCCAGCTTGTCTGTTTTCTCGGCCAGCTGCCGGACGCGCTCCCTGTACCGGTCCTTCTCCTGCAGGTGGAGCCGCGCCACCTCCTGCTGCTGCGCCTGCGCCACCAGAGCCTGGACACCACCCACAGTCAGTGACATCACCGCCCTGCTCTTCGTCCTCCCATCCTCCTCATCCTCACCTTGTCCCTCTCTCGGATCACCTCCTCCAGCTGCCGGACCGTCTGCTTGCTCTGCTGCCGGTACATCTTGGCGTCTCCTTTCAGCTGAGCGCAGCGGAGGCTCAGCTCCTCCTTCTCCTCCACGCTCTGAAACAAACACACGCTTCTGTCTGGGCCCTGAATGCATCACAGCTGGAAAAAACTGAACTTGCATGTGTCCATGAATGCACCATGCACAAACACCTCAGAGTTCATCAACATGAAACATTTTAGGATTAATCCTGGAGAGAAATGCACCTGAACGCATCACCAAAGCTCCCCTGAATGCATCAGATTCCCAGCTTCTGATCCACAGTGAGTCTTTACTTTACTGATCAATTATTCTGATAAGAAAATGATCACATTCTGCATTTAAACCTTTTTATACCATATTAGAAATACATTAAAAACTCAACTATCACCTTTCTAAATAAGTAAACATTTAATTTCCTTTAAGTGAATAATGTTGGTTTAGTGAACAAATCAACAATTTGAAGATCAACATGTGAACAGTTCACTGAACTGATCCGATCAGTTCACTGAATTGATCCGATCAGTTCGCTGACCTGATCGGATCAATTCAGTGATCAACTGGCATCAGGACAGTTAAAGTTTCTGAAGCTGAACAGTTTCAGTACAACAGATTTACAGACAGAAGATTTTTATCTTAAATACAAAATTTAATATAAAAAAGAGTCTGTATCAGTTAGCGATTAATCGATTGATAATTAGTCAATATTGGTTTCAATAATCGCTTCAGTTCTAATCTGAACAGATTTAATATGAAGGAAATTTAATTAAATGCATCACAGTTAAAGGTTTTGACATAACGAGGAACCTGAATGCATCGAAGCTGACCTTTCCTGCAGCAGCTCATGTGCCTGAACACATCACTCCTCCAGAAACGGTCCGGTCCAGTTCAGTCCAGTCCGGTCTGCTCCAGTCCGGTCCGGTCCGGTCCAGTTCAGTCCTGTCCAGTCCAGTCCAGTCCAGTTCAGTCCAGTCCAGTCTGCTCCAGTCCGGTCCGGTCCGGTCCAGTTCAGTCCTGTCCAGTCCAGTCCAGTTCAGTCCAGTCCAGTCCAGTCTGCTCCAGTCCAGTCCGGTCCAGTTCAGTCCAGTCCAGTCCAGTCCGCTCCAGTCCAGTTCAGTCCAGTCCAGTCCGCTCCAGTCCAGTCCGCTCCAGTCCAGTTCAGTCCAGTCCAGTCCGCTCCAGTCCAGTCCGGTCCAGTTCAGTCCAGTCCAGTTCAGTCCTGTCCAGTCCAGTCCAGTTCAGTCCAGTCCAGTCCAGTCTGCTCCAGTCCGGTCCGGTCCAGTTCAGTCCTGTCCAGTCCAGTCCAGTTCAGTCCAGTCCAGTCCAGTCCAGTCTGCTCCAGTCCAGTCCGGTCCAGTTCAGTCCAGTCCGCTCCAGTCCAGTCCGCTCCAATCCAGTTCAGTCCAGTCCAGTCCGCTCCAGTCCAGTTCAGTCCAGTCCAGTCCGCTCCAGTCCAGTCCAGTCCAGTCCGCTCCAGTCCAGTCCAGTCCAGTCCGCTCCAGTCCAGTCCAGTCCACTCCAGTCCAGTCCAGTTCAGTCCAGTCCGCTCCAGTCCAGTCCAGTCCGCTCCAGTCCAGTTCAGTCCAGTCCAGTCCGCTCCAGTCCAGTCCAGTTCAGTTCAGTCCAGTCCAGTCTGCTCCAGTCCAGTCCGCTCCAGTCCAGTTCAGTCCAGTCCAGTCCAGTCCAGTCCAGTCCGCTCCAGTCTAGTTCAGTCCATTCCAGTCCAGTCCGCTCCAGTCCAGTCCAGTCCAGTCCGCTCCAGTCTAGTTCAGTCCATTCCAGTCCAGTCCGCTCCAGTCCAGTCCAGTTCAGTTCAGTCCAGTCCAGTCCAGTCCGCTCCAGTCTAGTTCAGTCCAGTCCAGTCCAGTCCGCTCCAGTCCAGTCCAGTCCAGTCCAGTCCAGTCCAGTCCAGTCCGCTCCAGTCCAGTCCGCTCCAGTCCAGTTCAGTCCAGTCCAGTCCGCTCCAGTCCAGTCCGGTCCAGTTCAGTCCAGTCCAGTTCAGTCCTGTCCAGTCCAGTCCAGTTCAGTCCAGTCCAGTCCAGTCTGCTCCAGTCCGGTCCGGTCCAGTTCAGTCCTGTCCAGTCCAGTCCAGTTCAGTCCAGTCCAGTCCAGTCCAGTCTGCTCCAGTCCAGTCCGGTCCAGTTCAGTCCAGTCCGCTCCAGTCCAGTCCGCTCCAATCCAGTTCAGTCCAGTCCAGTCCGCTCCAGTCCAGTTCAGTCCAGTCCAGTCCGCTCCAGTCCAGTCCAGTCCAGTCCGCTCCAGTCCAGTCCAGTCCAGTCCGCTCCAGTCCAGTCCAGTCCACTCCAGTCCAGTCCAGTTCAGTCCAGTCCGCTCCAGTCCAGTCCAGTCCGCTCCAGTCCAGTTCAGTCCAGTCCAGTCCGCTCCAGTCCAGTCCAGTTCAGTTCAGTCCAGTCCAGTCTGCTCCAGTCCAGTCCGCTCCAGTCCAGTTCAGTCCAGTCCAGTCCAGTCCAGTCCAGTCCGCTCCAGTCTAGTTCAGTCCATTCCAGTCCAGTCCGCTCCAGTCCAGTCCAGTCCAGTCCGCTCCAGTCTAGTTCAGTCCATTCCAGTCCAGTCCGCTCCAGTCCAGTCCAGTTCAGTTCAGTCCAGTCCAGTCCAGTCCGCTCCAGTCTAGTTCAGTCCAGTCCAGTCCAGTCCGCTCCAGTCCAGTCCAGTCCAGTCCAGTCCAGTCCAGTCCAGTCCGCTCCAGTCCAGTCC
>CAEFZX010012293.1:0-23816 GCA_903066825.1 Alfaro cultratus | reverse complement strand
GGTGTCCAGTGGTATTATTCAAAAGTTCAAGGAATGGTCCCCACGTCTCAACATATCTAGGTACATTATTATTGAGAGTGTAGCGTATTTTTTCAAGATGTAAACAAGAAGCCATGTTATTCAGCCAACATTTAAAGGAGGGAGGTGAGGCGGACTTCCACTCTGTAAGAATGGCACGTTTAGCCACAACCATCCCAAAGGCGAGAGCCTGTCGAGTGGGCAGGGGCAGAGCAGAGCAGGAGTCAGACATCCCAAACAGAGCGACAAGACAGTCCGAAGGTATCTGTTGTTTGTACGCAGTACGGTAAAGACAAAATATGTCAGACCAAAAGGTTGTTAAATAATGGCAGTGCCAGAATTGATGTCCAAGGGTAGCCTTGGGATGTCCACATCTGTAACATGTACTTGAATGACTTGGGAATATTTTATTCAACCTTGCTTTAGAGTAGTGCAGGCGATGCACAACTTTAAACTGGATTAGTTGCAATCTAGTGTTAATGGAGCAGTTTTTTATTACCAACAGCACGCGGTCTCAAAGCGCAGTGGAAATTGTAACTCCCAAATCATCGGACCAGGCATCTCTGATATGAGTGGACGACGTTGACATAGAGAAAACATTCACAAACAGTGAGATTAGATGCCTGGAAGTTGGAGGTTTAATAAGAAGATCATAAAAAACATGTTGTGCTGGACGCTGATTTGTGCTCAAAGCAAGTTGGCATGCGAAACTCCTAGCCTGCAAGTAGCAAAAAAAATCATTTGGGGGCAAATTGAATTTAGACTGTAGCTGAGGGTATGATGAGATCTGTTTATTGATAAAGAGATCCTTGAGAGAGGAGAGACCCCTGCCTGACCAGAGTTTGATGGCAGGATCCGAGAGGCCTGGCTTAAAGCAAGGGTTATGACACAAAGGGGCATGGATGGATAGGTCTGGGAGTTTTAAAACCCTCTTTATTTGTGTCAAAATTTTAACTGAGTTCCCAAGTATAAAATCAGACGTGAGCCTCTTGAGGGGGATGTCTGGTTTAGAGAATAATATTGCAGGTAATGAAGCAGAAGTGTGTAGTAACAAGTTATGAGATTCAATCTGAGGCCAGCCAGGGAGAGAGACGGAAGGAGTCCCCGCCTCGGCAGAGCCTGACGTCCAGAATGTCCAAGCCCTTGCATTGCAGGCCCAGTAGTAGTGCCGGAAAATGGGAAGGCCAAAGCCACCCTCCCCTCTAGCCTTCTGCAAATGCACTTTAGAGATTCGGGAAGGTTTGTATGCCCAAATGAATTGCATAATAATTGAATCCAATGTATTAAAAAAGGAAGAAGGAATGAAAATTGGGATATTTTGGCAAAGCTTATTCTTGCCTACCCTGTTTTTTTTATACCTAACAACCTACCAGGATATCTTCACAATACATATATAAATCTACAAAACAACGTAAGATTTTATCATTTTACATTTTAAAGTTCTTTTAAAGTTCACCAAGAAAGGACATAACTTTAAATCATCATTCAATTCATTCCACAGTTTCACACCAATAACTGAAACACATCTAGACTTTATCTGGCTTTTCTCTTTTGCACATTCAAAAATAAACAAACCTCGCAAATTCTATTTATTCTCTCTAAGCTTAAATAATTTCTGAATACCAGAAGGAAGATTTTGCTCAAGGCTTTATGCATTATTTCCAGTATTTTTATATGAACAATATCTTAAAATTTTAATGTATTGCTTTGTATAAAGAGTTTATCCGTTGGTTCACAGTATCCCACCTTATTAATAAGCCTTATAGCTTTTTTTTTTGCAACTTAACTAATACAGTATATCTATGGTTGTTTTACTTGCATTTCCCCAAATTTCTGAGCAATAAGACAAATAAGGCATGACCAAAGCGGAATATATAATAATATGCAAGCCTTTAACTTTTATTAAATCTTTTATTTTAACCAATATTCCGATAGTTTTTACAACTTTATTTCTAATGTATTCTATGTGAGACTTCCAACTAAGTTTATTGTCTATAATGATCCCTAAAAATGTTGTCTCATAAACTCTTTCAATTTCAACTCCATTTATGCATAACTGTACATTATTATAAATCCGATTACCAGAGAAAACCATGAATTTAGTTTTTCCTTCATTTAACGACAACTTATTGTAGTCAAACCCTGTTTTCAACTCAGCTAACTCTTTTTCTACTGTTTTTATTATTTCATCCATATTTTTTCCAGAAAAAAGAAATTTGAATCGTCTGCAAACATTATAAACTTTAAAATACTAGATACTGTAAAAATGTCGTTTAAATAAAGTATAAATAATTTAAGTCCTAGGACTGAGCCTTGAGGTAGACCACATGAAACTTTGTCTGTTTGTGACTTTGTGTTGTTAATTTGTACATATTGTAATCTATTACTCAAATAGCTCTTTAACCACTGATATGCATATGAAGGCCATACAATTCACTTTTGCCTAATAGTCGTGCGTGATCAATAGCATCAAATGCCTTTCATAGGTCAATAAACACACCTATGGTATTAAGCTTCTGGTCAACTGCTGCAGCAATGTGCTCCACAAACTCCATCGCAGCTAAAGCTGTGGAGAAGTTGTTCCTGAAACCGTATTGGTGCTCGTTCAGTATATTATATTTATTAAGAAAGGAGTCCAGCCTTTTTATGAATAATTTTTCAAAATTTTTTGAAAATTGTGATATCGGCCTGTAATATTTGCTTGTCACCACTTTTATGGACTGGAAAAACCTTTGCTATCTTCATTTTGTCAGGAAAGGTTCCAGTTAAGAATGATCTATTACAAATATAGGTGAGAGGTTTAATAATACTATAAATTACCTCTTTCACTATAACCATATCAATATCATTACAGACTTTGGATTTCTTGTTTTTTTATTTTTTAACTACATCTATTACCTCACTTTCACCCGCTATTCCCAGAAACATTGTATTAATATTATTAAATTTACAATTATGTTTTCCATCTGTAACCTCCATCCTGTCTGGATTGCGAAGGCATGGGGATCCTCCAGAAGAGGAAGGTCTTGGGGTCTCTCTCAGACCTGTTGCTTCCACATCCCAATCTTGGACAAGCAAAGGGCAATGGATGGATGGACAAAAAATAGTTTACCCAAAAACAGGTTCTATCTAGTTGCCATTGGTCTGTTGGTTCTTAAGCTGATAAGATTCTTGTTGCCTGGCCTGTCTGTTTGGATTGACAGCCATATATAGAAAGGTTTGATTTGCTGTTTTCTATTTCCAGCTGATGAGGGGAAGAGTCCTCTGAGAAATGTTCAAAGGTTGGGAAATTGTTTTATATCTTAATCCTATGTCAAACTCTCTCCTCAACTTTCTCTGACTTGTTGCTTTGATGCGGTTTGTTGATTAATGTTCTCTAGCAAACCTCCGAGACCTTCACAGGGCAGCTGTGTTTACACAAAGATGACATTACACAGAAGTACCGTCATTACAAATTACAGTACGTGTGTCAGAGTAAAAGGAGCTTAATGTAAGCTTACGCTACGTATTTTTTTTTGTAACAAAGATTGAGAAATAGAGAGACGCTACATGTTTTTTTAGTTATGGGCTATTTTGCAGCAGTTAATTACACAAAATCCTGTAGAAACATGTTAGTTTGCAGTTGTAATATGACAAAATAAGAAAATTTTTGAGGTTTATGAATAACTTTCCAAGGCACTGACAGTTTTCTTATGGATAAAAGTATATTTGTCTTTAAATATCTATTAAAGGGGCAGTATTAAATAAAATCACCTTTTTTTTTTTAGCTTTACATCATGTAATAATGTCATCCAAAAACATACCTGGGGTGTTGACTGCCTTCAAGAATGTAGCTCCTCTTCAGACCTGCGTTTCCAAGCTTCCAAGCTCCCACCTCACACAGCAGCTCTCCCACACGACCTCCCCACTCAGCTCCTTTAGACTAGCCAGCAGCAATTAGCAAACACCTATGGAACTATGCATCCACCAGGTGAATTCATTATAGGAGCTACTTCTCAGTGCATCGCTGGTAAAAACCTTGTTAAAGGGTTAATATAAGACCCATGTTGTGATGACTTCCTAAAGGCGGAGTTTCAAAAAGAGCAGGAGTTTCTTAAAGAGATGGAGGCCCAATTTTAAGGTGTTGAATTTTTAATAGAAATGGCTTTTTTATAAGTTAACATAGTTCTGACTTTGCTATGAAACAGCCTGGAACATACATAGTGCTACCCCTTTAAATATTTCAGTATCTGAGGTTGAATTCACATGGTTGCACAGAAGGGCTTAGCTTGTGGGTGTATCATTGTGAGTTTACTAAATTGGAGGGGCGGCAGAGTGTAAAATAATGAAAAACACGGCCTCACTGCGATCCAATCAGCAGTAAAACACTCCCACCGGCGAGCGTCCAAGTAAAGGCCACTCTCATACAAAACACAGTCTTTAGGACAGACTTGATTGCTGAATATGCTCAATAATAACACAAACACTTACACTCAGCAGTGTGTTTGGCGTCTTTTCATGAGTCTCTTCGACTTCATCACTCAGCAGAATGTAATACTGCACAATTCACCGACAGGTTTCATTTAGAAATTCCAAGGACGCTCTCGCAGTTCGTAGGGAAATGAAAGATTCATTGAACGTACAGAAAGAGCCATTCTTCAAGCTTACAAATCATCAGACCAACATGAACTTAACATAGACCAGCAGTTTTCATAATTCAAGCCTGACTCAGAGTAGAAATGATCCAAACACATAACTCTTCCTGTATGACGAATGCTCGGTCAAACTTAGATATTGAATGCTTTTACCTGCTCTGTGTGATCAATACTTAATTACTTTGGCTTTTTCTGGTTTTGGGATTAATGGTGAGAAGAAAAGGACAACCAGGGAGCCTGTAAAGACGGAAAAAAAGAGTAATTGTTGGCCAGGCGTCATTACTCCCCAGGTAATGGTAACAATAAATAGTCTTGAACCATTTGTTAAAACATTAGTGCCAGAAAATAGGGAGAGATGTTTGTTATATTAGCTAGTGGTCTAATTAGCCTGGAGAAAAGTTGGCAAGGAGATTAATAACAAGAAGGCAAAACATAATGTTAGAGACCAAAACTGCATTCAGGAACTTTAGATTGATAAACAGCGCAATACAAGAAGTAACATAATGGAATAAATCAGAAACGTCTATTGACATGTTGCAACATGACGTCACATGTGCAAGGTGCCGGCCTTGATGCTTCCTGCTGGAGGGGAAAAAAACTACTAGCCAGCGATGACTACCATTGGTTTTAGATGTCAAACTGTCAATGTAACATTCTAAATCTGAATATGTATCTGTGATATATATAAAAGAAAAAGGGATGCAGTGCTTTGTTACAAATTGTCAACACTACGACAAATAGATCAACTGGATAACAAGGTCAGAAAAAAGGTTTAATTTAAAAAAAGTAGTGAGAGAGAGGAAGGTAGGTCACTTATGCTAGCTTGACTTTGACAGCCTTACCATATAGATGTGCTGTGGAACTCCTTGTGTTTCTGTTCAGTAAAAAAACAAACACAGGTGACCAATTCTGACAGATCATTAGTGGAGCAAATTTTTAAATTAGCTAAACAGACGATAAACTTGAAAATATTGTAATACTGTAACAAACTGAATGTTTTATTCTTTGTGTGGAAAATGTTTGTGTTTTTTGGGGTGTTGAATTTGGATACATGTATGGCGCTGTTGTCAGTCAGTTGCTATAACAACAGGTCTGTGTTATAGCATACCCGAGTGAGAATAAAACGAGTGGTTATTCAATGGTTTTTCCGTGTTATTTTCCGCTTTGCTGCTCTAAATTAGTAATACTTACATCTCCAGGTTTCATTTTGTTGAAAGGATCCATGAGTAATACTGTAGGCTGTTTCTTCGAGATCATCAATAATGTCAATAAATTCAAAATTATGATAACAAACAGTCACTGTGTGCAGTTTGGTGATAAGAATCACATTTCTTGATGTATCTAGTGTCCTGAAAGAAATCTATTTCAAAAATAAATTTGTTTTTCAAAAGCATTGTTTGTTTTCATGGATCTATTATTCATAGTCTCATGAAAACCAATACAGTTTTAAGTTGCCTAAGAAAGCAGTACTTTTTATAACATTAAGTACTACAAAATATTATGATAAAGCATGAAGCTTATATCACCAAAAACTAGTCTATACAACTAAATATTGATCCTGATGTTCATTGAATTTGAGTGGGCTATTTGAAACATCTGAACAAAATCTCAGATATATTCACAGATTAGTTTTGTTACACTTTTGGGTTAAAGCAGTTTGATTTTGATTATTCACTTCAGTTTAGATGAATCTTTTTCAGAATCAGTATACATTATTAATCCCCATGGGGAAATTATCGTGTTACAAGAGCATGAAAAAGAATAGAATATAAAAAATAATAAACAAAGAAACAATGTACACCAGAGCCGTGCAGAGACCTTTGGAGGAACAGGGGCTCAAAGTAAAAAAAAAAGGCACATTGAACAAGATCTTAAAACACCGAACAACAACATAGCAACAACCCAAATTACCGTAATTTTCGGATTATAGAGCACACCTGATTATAAGCTGCACCCAGTACATTTTTAAAGGAAAAACCATTTTGTAGATACATAAGCCGCACCTGTCTATAAGCCGCATGTGCCTACATACAGACGGTACACAGAAAGAGGTTTCAAAGTTTTAATAATATACCTTAGCTTTTCTTTACAAACAGTGCCTCTGATGCGGCAGTAACACAGCAGCAACACGGTAACACAGCACTAACAGGGCTGGTTAAAAAAAACATACCGGTAAAAGTCACTGAGAACCGTCTTCATCTTCCTCCTGTGCACTGAGACGTGTTAAGTTACATTAAACTTGCGTCTTCCTCGACACATATATTCCACCTGTCTCACTTTTACCTTTTCTGCTCGAGCGCCCCTGGTGGCCGTTAGAAAAAAATGCATAAATAAGCCACATCGTTGTATAAGCTGCAGGGTTGAAAGCGTGTGACAAAAGCAGCGGCTTATAGTCCGGAAATTACGGTAATCAAGAGTCTAAATGGGTCCTACTATATCATTGCCATCATGTGGGGACAATGCAAAGCAAATGTAGCCTACTTTCTCCAACATGTATAAATATAAACACCTGGTTTAATAATTTTACACGTTAGCATAAATAAAGAACGATCCCAAAGAAATGATGCTGCTGCTCCATATTTGATGGGTTGTAAACACTCCAACACATTTGTTCTGTATGGTGCAGAAATGTAAACAATAGACAAAATGTAATGTCTTCCAGCCTTTTCTGTGTAATTGAGAGCTTGACACCAACAGCAGCACAGCGTCAGCAGCCAACATGGCTGAAAGCCGGGAAGGAGATAAATCTCTATTTTCTTCTGTAAACTGGTTATGAGTCTGTTGGTTTTTCACTTTTCTTGTATTTTAACTATTAAACAAACTGGTAAACAAATGTTTATATTTGCTTTTAAAAGAATAGTAGCTTCTCTCTTATGTCTCCATCAGATGACCAGCATTAGCAGCCTTTGGTGACATTATTATTAATAATAATTAGATTGTTTTTGAATACGATGCAGAATTTAAAATGAACTGATGAAGATGGTCTATGTGTCCAGTCTGTCCTGGGAGAGATGTCTGTGGTTTCCTTCTGGACCCGTTACCCCATCAACCCAATGTGGAAGACTAGCTGGGCAAATGCCTTTCCATGCAATTCAGCTTGATTCTCATCTCCCTTCAGTACTCTGTCTGAGATTTCTCCCATTGACCTCGGTTTCTCCGGTAGGATTTCCACCGAGCCAATCGGCGAACAGGAGAAGTTGTGAACGATATCGATTTTCTGTTCTCCTTTAAGGCAGGGGTGAGCAACTCCAGGCCTCGAGGGCCAGGCTCCTGCAACTTTTAGATGTCTCTCTACTTCAACACACCTGAGTCAAATAATGAGGTCACTAGCTGGACTCTGGAGAACTTGACTGCACTTAGGAGGTGATTCAGCTGTTGGATTCAAGTGTGTTGGACCAGGGAGACATCTAGACACTGGCCCTCGAGGACCAGGATGGCCCACCCCTCCTTTAGGGTTATAACCTGCTTGTAGCTTCGTTCACTGACTCCACAGTGAACAAAGTCTTTCAGTCTGTGTTGGCCACTTCTCCAAGCATTGAGAAATTAAAGTCGGACCAAGAAGAATGTTTAAGACATTTTATTGCTGGTAAAGATGCACAAACAGGCCTCCTGACATACAGATAAAAAAATGTTAAAAAAAGGAAAAAAAAACCTCACATAGGGCACTAGGGGCATCAAGGATAAAAGGGGCAGAGGCTCAAGCCCCCTTTGCCCCCCCTCTGCACATGCCTGATGTACACATATACTGTATATGGCAAATAGTGTAAAGGCAGTTTTACTGATGGGTCCAAACAATATTATCATAATGTAAATATAATGTTCTATAACATATTTACGATATGAATTGAAGAGATATGCACCAAACACCAAATTGAATTTCAGTCCATCCCTTTATATTTGGTCTCGTTCTGATATTTTTTCTGCATTAGAGTTTTAATTAGTGTTCAGCCTCCTCTGTCCTCGGTAATTACCTCCAGCTGTCCCTTGTTTCCTGATCGCTCCACCTGCGTATGAATACCTCTCAGTCCCAGTGCTGGATTCTTAACTTATGTGAAAACATGCTTCCTGTATTCTGGGTTCCCTGTGGTGTTCCTTGAGTTCTTTGTAAGTCAGCAACTTTTTGATTATATGTCCTTTTCACCTCTCCAAATCACTGCAGGTTTTAGCATTTACAGAAATAATATAAAATTCTTAGTAAAAATGTTGAATCTGACTTCATTTAAAGTTTGCCAGGCTTTATAGAACCTTTTCAAAGAGTCAAAAGTTCCTCATGACACTTTGGCTGCTTTTCAGCCAAAGTGTTTTTATCTCACCGTTTTCTTTCTGATGTTTTCTGCTGTCATGTTCAAAATTACTTTGTGCTTTGTGGGTCTGAATTTGAGGATGTGAAGCAGATTTTATGGAAAAACAAGTCCCGTTTCGCCTATGAGGCATGCTTCTGATTGTGTGTGTTGGGACCACAGTTGTGAATTCACAGTGTTCTGCTCTGGCACAACAAGGTACGTTACGTTTGCCGTGATGTAACCGTCTTGTTTGTATTTTGATGAAAATTTAAGTGCCTGGCAATTCAAATTCAATGCCGTGAATGTTCCCAGATGGGCACTGCTAGTGCTAGCTTTAGCATGATTAGCTGTTGACAGCTAGCTTGTCGTCGTATTCTCACAGCACTACGTTAGGTTTGGATGTTGTCCGTTATTCTATCAACAATCATTTTTTCTAGCTGGTACTCAAAATTCGGCACAAAAAGGATTTAAAGTGGTGGAGACCTCTTTAATGAAAAGAAGCTGCATGAAAGATGAAACATTCTGACTAAACTAGAAAAGGAATACAGACGTTTTCAATCTTGCCCTAAAAGGCCTCATTACAGACATCAACAACATGGTTATTAAATGTCGGTTGGGACAGAATAGCAACTTGTGGAGATAAACTGAGAAAGATGTTCTTTACAAGTTTGCAAATGTATTAAGTTTCATGATTTCCTTTGGATTTCTGAGGAAAACTGTTCTTTGTTGCGCTTTTTAAATACTTCATCCAGATATTTGATAAAATGTCTAACCACCTTTGATCTTTTGTTGGTCTCAGCTGTACTGAGTTGAGCAACATCAATGTTTAACATTCTATTTACGTAAATGTAATCAGATAAAATCAGCAGCATCTTCACAGAGACCTTTGACAAAAGGGCTCTGTTTACACTGGAGAAACGAGAGTAACAGCTTAGTGACGTCAAACCAAAGCCGGAGACATTCTTGTTTTTACCAAGTCAGAAAACTAGAAGCGGATCCTAATCCGGCTGAGTCATTGTTTGCATTGCCAAATTAAAATGGACACAGTACACAGACAGCACTTTGTGAACGGCTCCCGTGATGTTAAGCTGTTTATTTCTACAGTTTTCCATCACTGCTGTGTCACCACCTTAGTCCCTGTGATCACTGTTAGAAATGATCTGTAGAGCTTAAAGGGGCAGTATTATGAAAAACGGACGTTTTAGAGCTTTACATCATGTTATAATGCCATTCTCTCATCAAAAGCATACCTGGAATGTTGCCTTGAGTCCTTCATGAATGTTTGAGAAATCCTTTAATCTCCCACGGCAACCATTGAGCCGAGCAAAATGCCTGCTCCGCCTTTGAGAACAAAGCTCCTCTTCTGAGCTGCAGTTTCCAAGCTTCCGAACCTAGTCTTCAGCCTAGTCTGAAGGCTAGCTCCTTCAGACTAGCCAGCAGCAATTAGCAAATATCTGCTGAGCTCATTATGCAAACTACTTCTCAATGAAACAAACACTAAAGGGTTAAGAGGAGTCATGTTGTGATGACTTCGTGAAGATGGAGTTTAAGAAACAGCAAGAGTTTCTTAAAGAGACAGAAGTCCAAATTGTCATAACAACTGAAGGTAATATAGTTACTTAACTATACTGTACTATAAAAGGATTTTTCTATATGCCTGGAAAATGCATAATGCCCCTTTAAAACAATCATCTCTAACTCTTGGCAGACTTAAAGTTTTACCCAGTGAGATTCTACCATCTTCTCATTTCACTTACCTGAAAATTAGACAGTAATTGCCTTGTGTATTATGCGCAAAATATGAATTTAATTTCAAGTTATCAGTATTGTTTGAAAATGTGAATAAGCAAGATAAAAAGAAAATAAGACTGCATCGAACATGATGCCGCCCCATCAGTCTGTTCTTCCCTTCTCTCTTTCCTCAAGGACAAAGGCGGCGGCTCTTAATAAGACTCATTTAGCACGAAGCAGCAAATGAAGTCACGCCAGAATGCAAAGATAATGAGATAATGGGATAATAGGATCGCTTGGAAGTAGATAAACATGCAGTAAATATCGCTGGCTGTCACAAGTGTCTCCGCGTGGAGCATATTCAATTGGCCCTCATCGGCATTGCCATCGTCCTCTGGAATTTTAACAAGGGTGAGAGATGCGGACACTTTTTTATCGCGGATCATAAAGCACACAGCAGAAAATGGAATCAGTGTTTCAGATGAAAAGATCTGAGATCGTATCAGTCACTCGGATAGCTGTTCCTACCAGGAAGCTCATTTCTCACTTTCTCCGTTTGGATCCCTAAGAGAACAACCTCTGTGTCTTCATTAATCAGCTCGGATAGAGATTGTTTCGCCATGGCAACTAGGTTGGTTGATGATGGGGGGGATAAACATCTATGTGTGCACTGGTGAAACAAACTGTTAGAATTAAACAGTATTTATTTAGGTGCATCAAAGTAGAAATTATGTATGGTTTACAGCACAAAATACTGTTTTAAAATTTGAACCCATATTGAATTTGCTCCACTAAAGTATTTACATTCTAACTAATTACAAAATCTTTTTTGTCTCTTGTTCTGTTAAGAAAGATTACTGATCACTGCTTGAGGATTAAAAAGCTCAGCTTGATAAAACGTTTGTGCTGTTAAACTACTTAAAGCATATAACTTTTACAAAAGAATGATTTTAAAAATTTGTTAAACTTTTCATTGTGTTGTCAGTATAAAATAGAAAGATAATCTGTGAAAAAAATTTAGCTCCTCTGCTTTCTCCCACTGCTAACTGCAGAGACACACAGCTCAGTCAGAAACAACCAATCAGAGGCAGGAGGCGGGTCCTAGCGCTCTCAATCACTCTTATGCTCACTCCCTCCCGTTTTCTCTTCACCACAACATAGCCTCCCACAAATGCTAATGCTAGTTAGCATAGCCACCGATGACGTCGAATAAACTATTTTCTTGTAACAGTGAGTTGTTTTTCCACCATTAGCACATTGAGCAGCGCACAGGAGGTTGAAAAAAATATTGAAGTTTTTCCCTCTTGTGTTTTGATTAATACTGTAGAAACAATGTTTCATAAAGCAATTAGCAGTGTTTTAAACAATCTGTTTAGTTCAGAAAAATTGAAAAAACAGGAAATTTGACATTTAGTTTATCGCAAATGGGAAGATACAGAAATCAGTTTCTGCATCAGCAGCAACCCAGCTTGATATTCAACTTCCGACTTGGATTTTGATGCTTTCAAATTTGAATTCAGAACATGGAAATTATTCGTATAGCACATTTCATACTTTACACCAGAAACACATAATATTGCCACCTTCCTGAAATAATGGTCTGTCATTTTTTGACAAAAGTGTTTTGTTTTTTTTGTTTGGATCCCTTTTGTTTTAGTTTTTTTTTTTTTTTTGTTTTAGGTAGGTGATAATTATATGACCAATTATGAAACAGAAATAAACATTACATTTTGTCAAAGGCCATCATCAAAATCATTATGAATCATAGGCAGCTCTAAACAGGAGGGTTTTTAACCTTGAGTTAAAGGTGTTTCGCCAGGTTTACATTGTTCTGGAAGTTTGTTCAGAGTCTCAAACACAGACAGGTGGCCATTGTCCTTTCTCCAACAGGCAAAGTCGCATGTAGAAAGCAGCTGAACTGACTTACTGAAACATCCTCCGTTCAAAACTAAAATGTAATCATACCCAATCTTCCTTTCCCTTTTTAAAATTTTTTTTTTTTTTGGTGTAGGTGAAAGACTTTGCGCTTGTGTGGTGAAATGGCTCGTCTCTGTGGATTTGTTGATCTGTGTGGCTCTATAGCAGCACCATGGCAGGTGCGGATTTATGCATCCGTGTTTGAAAACTGGAGCAATTACTGCACAGCAGTGAGGGCAGTTTGATAAGATTGCCTTCTCTGCCGCTACGCATGTTGACTACTGAAATGTAGAGTAATGGCTGAACATAAAGAAAAGGGGGTTGAAAAAACCCCAATAGTGGTCCATTTGTAGCGGCCCATCTCAATGAGCTTTCTTTCCCACGGAGCAGTCGGCTCCCATCCAGTCGATGGATTTTTAGCGGCCGTGGCTGTGCTTGTCATCTGCAGCTGATTGCCTGACATATTTCCTCAGTGTCTTCTGGCTCATCTACAGTTGTCAGTTTCCCAGACGCGCCTGTTGAAGCCGTGCCTCTGGCCATTCAGTTAATTCCCCAAACAGCATGTCTTCCTTTTTTTTCCCCTCCGTACCTGGACTGTGGCCAGTCCTGTCAGACTGGATGTCTCCATCGTCCAGAGTGGCTCTGTCTACCTACCTTTGGCATTGGCATGTTACATTTGCTCCCTATTGCCATCAATCTGATGCAATAGGGATTCCAATGGAAATACATATTAGATTCTATACAATCCTGTTTTTTTTTTTTTTTCTCCGAAGAGCTTTTTGCGGCGCTAGTGGCTCGCATTTTCCACAACAGTAGGCTGACAGGAAGGGGGAAGGAGAGGGGGGAGGACATGCGGCAAAGGTCGCCGGGACCGGGAGTCGAACCCGCGACGTCTGCGTCGAGGACTGAGGCCTCCAAGCGTGGGGCGTGCTAAACCGCTGCGCCACCACAGCACGCCCCATTCTATACAATCCTATCATAAATAATTATTTTATGTATTATTATTGTTTCTGTTTTCCTCTTCCTTTTTCTTGGGCTTCTTTTCTATATTATTCTTTTCTCATCCCATGTAATTCCTGTATATAATCAAGCAAACTCCAGTTAGGACAGAGACATTTTTAACTCTATTACTTGATCTATTGTAGGTCTAGATTTACTTGCCTTTTGCAGATAATTAATAGATTTTTCTTTATCATTATTATTACTACTTGATATTGTTTTAATTTCTGTACATGCTGTGACAATGTATTGAGTTCACCATCATTGCCTACTCACTCATACACACACACACACACACACACACACACACACACACACACACACACACACACACACACACACACACACACACACGTTTGTTTCCTTATCTTTGTGGAGACTTTCCATTGACTTCCATTCATTTCTGGAACCTGACCCTTACTTTAAACTTAACCATTACCAGTACATGCCTAAGCCTAATCCTAACTCAATCCACACCTTCGTCCTAAACCTAACCCAAAAACAGAATTTCCCCTTGTGGGGACCAGGCTTTGGCTTTTTCTTTTTCACTAACATAATGTACTGATGCTCTGTGTCTGGTACTGTGATGTAAAATAAATGCAAAAAAAAAAAGTGAAAATATGGTCTCTATTCCTCTCTATCTCCATCTTCCTCTCCTTGTATTCAACCCTTTTCCCCTCTTTCATCCCACTCTGTTTTGCCACTCCAAACCCTACACCACCATCTCTTGGTTTTTTTTGGGGTTTTTTTTTTTCTCACCCCCCACCCTCTCTGAACTTCTGCAGCCCTCCCAGAGGTGCTGTGGTTGACCAGCCGCCTGTTCGTATCAGAATCTATCAGACATAATGTGGGGGAGAGGGGTAGGTTGTGGCCCGAGGCTGAGTGACTCTGTGGCAAACTACCGATGATGCATAACAAATAAATACGTCATGGGGGCCAAAGGTACATCTGTCACGATTGACATAAAACAGGCGTTACAGCAGCTGGGACAGAGGAGGTTTTTCCATACACA
This sequence comes from Alfaro cultratus, assembly GCA_903066825.1. NCBI lineage: Eukaryota > Metazoa > Chordata > Actinopteri > Cyprinodontiformes > Poeciliidae > Alfaro > Alfaro cultratus. The sequence continues at coordinate 9,222 of CAEFZX010012293.1, read as the reverse complement.
CCAAATTAAGTATTCTCTCCGCGAAATGCTGGCCTGATGCAAATCAATAGAGTAATTTTCGCTCAGTCTCGTCCTAATTAACAATCTGCCATGTGTGCTCAGGGGAACTGTGGCATTTGAATAGAAGGGATGTCCAGCTGCTGCTGAGAGGAGAGGGATTTGAGAAGTTTAAGATGGCAAACCGAGAAGAGCTCTGTATTAGTAATGGCTTTCTAAAGTCTGCATCATTAAAGATAACTGTATGTGACACCACGCTGATATCTATGTTTAAGTGAAATGTGGCCTTTTGTTGCGGAGAGTAAAATGTCATTAATGTTCTATAAAGGCTTTGTTCTGTTCTGGGCTACAGCAGAGAATATTTCAGCAGGTTAATGGATGCATTTCCATTAACCAAATAGTTGGACGAATTGGAATTATGAACATAAATTCACGTAGTGGAAACATCCCAAATAAAAAACAAACAAACATAAGTTTTCCGATTAAAAAGCTAGGATGTTGTTTTTCGGTTGTATCAAAATTAGCATATTTCACAAAACTGTTATTGAAACACTTTTTTCACATCATCAGTCATATGAGCGATGTTACTGCTGGCGGAAACGACGAAGAAAGCAGGAAGTAGTTGGAGGATCATAACGTGACATGTTCTTTTAAGTACTTATTGCAAAAACAAACTTTTGATGTGATTTTAATTGCATTTCTTTAATGGAAACACCGCTATTGTGAATTTTTTTTTTTTTTTTTTTACGTTAGTGGAATATCAACACAGTTTTGACACTAACTTAATGTATGACTCCTGGATAGTCAAATATGCAGGCACTGATCATGTGATTCTTATTTTTATTGGGGGAGTTTTATGTATTGTTTGTAATGTGTTGAACTTGTGTGCGTATGACTAACTCTGGCATATTATGTGATGTGCATTGTCCTTTTTTAAATAAGTAAACAGCAACATTTGTAATGGAAATGCAGCTGTGCTATCTTAGCTGCAGAAACTGGAGCCAAAGCTGGCCTTTCTAATAAAAGGTCCAAGTAACCTTGGGATAAAAAACAAAAATGGGGAAGGCTTTTAAAATGTCCGTCAGATTTTTACTTGTACATTGGCAAGTCAGAAAAGGAGTAACCCAAACCCTCTACAACAAGGGACCTTTATGAAAGCTGCAATGGAGACTATGTGGATATTAACATTTTCCTCCTCCTCATGTATATTTTAGCACTTTTAATATTTGGTTCTGTATAAACGGTCCTGTGTCTGAAATCTACCCGGAGCCCCTAGAGGTGAAATATACTGCACATTATGACTTTGGTCTCTAGCCCAGAAACATTGTTTGGCTCTGCAGGGCCATTGCGCATGCCAATAACTAGATTGCATCATATTTTTGAGGTGTGTGTGTATTTCTAATTTTAATAATACCTGAATGAAGGGTGAAACTCGGAAGAAATTAGATGTTTTCCTCAATAACAGAACCCATAAAATTACGAGACGGCTGAAGAAAAAACTCGACAAAAGTACATTTTAGCCTCGTCATTATCCTGGTGTATGATCGACCTTGTATGTAGTGTCAAGTCCTTGTGGCATTACCTCATCTTCAGCTGTGGTCTTTGATCCACTCCTTCAACAAACCTCAATGTGACCGATCCTCTTTGAAACGTCATTCATGCCGCGATCGTCCAGTGCTGCTTCTCTGTTCCCAGTGATGTTCTGCCTGCCTGCTCTTCAACCCTTGGTTCGCCCACTTCCTGGATCACAAGACTCACCTGCTCTGTCCAACACACCTCTGGACTCTAGCCCTTGTACTCCACCACCAAGATCCCTTGTTAACTAGATCCGTCCCTCAACTTTGACATTTCACCCCAAGCTAGTAAGCCATCCTATTTCCAGCTTTACTGTGTATTTGTTGTTCATTGTTACCACTCCTTTCCTAGTGTAGCTATTCCTATTCTGTCCTGTAATCATGGACCAGTGAACCCTTCTTGATTGAACTTATATTCCTGGTGAATACATTTCCTTTGCATTTTTACATACTTTGGCTTGTGTAAATTCTAAATGTGGGTCAGAGAAATGCATCAAAACATGACTAACAATACATTTGTAAAGTAAAGGGCTTAAGTTTCTTCTTATGCAAGTAGAATTCATTAAAATTGCCCTTTTTCAGCTATGAACATTTAAAACAACTGTTTGCTAATATGGTTGCGCACATTTGGAAAATGTTCCCCGTTATGTATATATCCCAGTAACCATATAAATGCTTTTTTTTTCTCTGAGAGGTAAGGAACTCTCTACCTTTTTATGTTGCAATACCAGGGAAAGTGAGGAAATAGACATTGACTGTTTTGTTTAAAGATGTATCTACAGTATATGGATGGTTGATTGATGCTTAGTTGTTACTGGCGCTGCGAATTGACTTTTGAAAGGAGTATACTGTGCAAAAAACATTTTCTTCAAACTACTGTTTTTTATTTATTCTAAACCTTTTCTTATGGCAGTGTGACATGTTCGTTTTAAACCGTAAGTGAGTGAATTAACCAAATAACCCTTCAACCTTCTAAAAGACTGCGAACTGGCCAAAATAACTCAATTGACACACTTTTAATCCTTGTGGAAAGCCTTTCCAGAAGTACTCCGTACTCTGTCAACTACCAACTATCACACATCACAGCGTAAGCGCTGGTTCAAATATCTGCTGTCAACTCTTGCGTTTTCTTATGAAAATACAATCCTCAAGCCTTTTCAGCTTCGCAATAAAGAAAATCTTGACAATCAAAGTCGGTCTGAAGTGTTGAAGCATTAGAATTATTACAGGAGGGGTTTATTGACATGTAATCAGTGTAATTATCCCGAAGAAAGCCAAAATGAGCTGTAATTAAATCCAGCATAACTTTTCCAGATGATCACCTTCACTTCCTCCCCAATTTCTGCCTTCGCAGACTCGCATTACCAGAAAGCAAGTGCCTGCATTGATGAGGAATAAGTACTCTGCAAACACAGAGGTTATGTTATCCATGTGCCAAATGTATGCAGCACACTTAGCGTGCATTAAGCAAGCTTTTTGCTTGAAATACTCCAGTGAGGGGAATCCAGGTAAAATCCATTATCTCTCGTTGATTTGCTTTATGAAATCCGTGCCAATTTCGGAAGAGGGGAAAACTAATGAAGAGGAGAAGGACAGAGGATTAGAAAGCTTTTAGGCAACTGTGCACGAATGGACTTTGATGAGGTGACAGTAATACGTCCTCGATTCTTTTCGGTGTTCAGCACAGGCCTTCTGAGTAAATGGATGTGTGCTCAATTGAGCGTTTTATGCGAGATTTTGAGATGATGTGTGAAATGGAACTTTCTGCTGCCCTCGTAAAAGTCACGAGCCCGAGCGATAAGTCATATTTACGTTGGTTTTGAATTGCATATTTCTTTTGCGGCTTGAAATGGAGTGACCATAGCAACACCTGGTGCACGCGCAGATGGTTCTGAGGGAAGTCGTGCTTCTAAAACCCACAGTCTGTTCAAATGGAATTAGATGGAAAGGGCCTGCATGTGTGCAACAGTGAACTGTTCATAGGTTTACACATTTTGTCGTGTTACTACCACGAGCTTCAATGTGTTTTATCTGGATTGTATGTGGTAGACCAACACAAAGTACCACATTAGAGTATTAGGGCCATACTAAGAAAAAAAAAGTACAAATAGTCATAAAATTAACAGAATAAAAAATCCTTCTTTAAAGATGTCCCCAATGCTAATACTGTTAGCATTGGGGATGTCTGTTGCTTAATGTTGAGATGCTACTTTAGGCTTGATATCTTCGTTGATCGGCTAACTCCTGGAAGCACAACTTGAGCACAATGATGGTCTTTTCCAGCGTCCCATCAGATCAGTTTTTGAAGCAAAAATTGGTGAATGACATAATGGGCCTTTATACTTTGAGAAAAATATCTGCCAATTCAGTTTACTAGTTTGTCTATCACATCCCACAGTGCAATGCAAACCTGGCTATAGGAAGACTTTTGGATCCAGCTAGTAGTGAATACCTGGTAGTTGTGTCAGTTTAAGGTCGGATTGTGTTCACTCCTCAAACAAAATGTTTTACAGTTCATTTAGAACTACCTCCAAGCGGTTTTGATACCGTTGTAATGGCCGTGTTCACACAAGCAAACTGGCAAAAATGGTTTGAGGGGGAAACAAATCAGAGATCTGGTTTTGGCGCAGGATGACCAAGATCTGGACTTGATGGTGCATTCACACCAGCCCTGTTTTTCTCCTTTAATTGAACTATAGTTCTTTTGCCTAGACAGTCTGGTTGGTTTGGAGAGGTGTTAATGCATCATTGAACTCTTGTCCACCTAAAAACTTAGGCCTTGGGTTGAAGTGAACTCTGTTGCTGTCTGAATGTAAATGTGAATGACAAGTGAACCGCAGACCACTCCAAAGGCAGGAAATGGACTGTAGCACAAGGCATTCTGGGTAAACACAACCAAGAAAAAAAGAGTCTAGCTTTACAGTAGTGGGAGAAATTTCTCACAGTCTTTTACCAAAGAGAAGGAGAAATCCCACAACTGCCAAATTTGATGCTACTCCAATTTAGTTTTACATTTTGCAAAGAAGGAAGTTGAGCTCAGTGTCTTCAGAGGTTTTTGTGTCGTTTCCTTCAGTAGTTCTAGGTGCAGTGCCACCACAGACGAGTGGAGGTTTTTCAAACCTGTTCCTCCACTGTTTATTTCAAATAAGGCGGTGTGAAAGTGAACCGGACCAACTCAAAATATAACAAATGTTGCAATTTTAGTCTCCCTTTAGGTTTATTTCTTTCTGTTGACATTTAAAACGATGTTCAGGCAATCAAAATGCTCCACCAGCCAGTAGAAGAAATGAAAAAGCATTTCAGCTTCACTCTTCATCCGTCTTTACTGTATGGTACCTTTTTAAGCTCAGCATTTTTTTCTTCCTCTGTGTATGTGTGTTTTGGGTTTTGGAAGTGTCAGGTTAAAGGGTTGATTGGCAGTGAAATACAACAAGGAGAAACGATGAGGTCTGGCTTTGCCCACTTTCAGTGCTTGCCTGTTGGAGATTGTCTTTTCCTTTTTGCCAGAGGAAACAAGGAACAACAAACAGACTCACCGAGCTCAGGCGTCTAGGCCAGCAGATAAACAAGATAAACAACCTCTCCTGGGGTTGAGTGAGAAGTGCAAAGAAGGCAGGAAAGTGCTGTGCTTGTTTTCTCATCAATGCCATACATAGTGCATGAGTTCTCCAGGACTGGGGATGGAAGATGTTCTCTTTCTTGCAGATGGTTAAAGTGAAGACAGAGATGATCAAACATACCTTATAAAGAGAAAAAAAAAAAGGCGAATCATTCACCTTTTTTGAATGGTGATTTCAAAAGAGCTGGTTTTGGGATTCCTGAGGAATCTTGGTTCAGTCCTCATTGGCCAAAACCTACAGTTTACTTGTATAGTGAGGTTTGTCGTCTACAGTGGCCTTAATAAAGTTTTTAATGAGGTATTACAACTATTATGATCCCCCTATTATGTTACAACCTGGAGTAGCTGCTTAGCATCTCAAAAACATGAATAATACCTGACCTAATAATAATACCTGAATTTCAGCTATTGATAAATAAAATACTAAACTGACACAATGATCAGAAATGTTGCTTTTGCTATTTTTTCCACTCTGTTCCACAAGAGCATCAATAAGTATCAGAAAATTTGGAAGTATGATTAAATGCAATTACCGTGTGTGGCTTAATAACAAAAATCCAACTTCTTTCAGTAGGCGGCGTCCTGAATAAGGCTAAGAGAAAGGCCCAATGACCAGGCGTTAAATTACAAAGTCAAATTTATTTTGTATAATTTGACATACAGTTAATCCTCGCTATATCGTGGTTCACCTTTCACGGTCTCGCTGCTTCGCAGATTTGCATGGTGCATTGTGTTCTGCATTCTGATTGGCTAAACAGTCTCTCTTCTTCTTCTCTACCTGTGTGTCAATAACGTTGCGGCTTAATATGTACACGTATGTAAAACAGCTTGCCAAATTTAAGTTTGCAAACATAATCGATGGTGGCATGTCAGTTTATAAGAATCTTTTTGCCCAGAAGAATAAAGAGCGACAACAACAACAACCGATAACTTTGTTCTTCGCTCGAAAAAACACACCTGCACCGCGGCTTTAGAAGAAAAAACGCTACAGAGCGGAGTCAGGATGCAGCGGCTCAGTCAGAAGAGCAGTTAAATAATAGTCACTATTTGTCCTGCTGTACTTTGTATTTTTTTATCATAATAATTTTTCATTTTCTCCCGTTCTAATTCAATGACTCGGGTCGCAGTAGGGCGGAGCTGATCTCCGCAATTTGAAGCCTTCAGTTCGTAAAAAAACAACAACAAAAAAAAACGTTTATACGGTACTTTTATTTGTTAAACAAATGCTTGGGCCTGTAAAAAGGTTTTGTTCTTTGGTTTCAATGTACTATTGAGTATTTCATTGTATAATAATTGTAAAAAAATAAAGGTTTCTACTTTGCGGATTTCACCTATCGCGGGTTCTTTTTGGAACGTAACCCCGGCTAAAACCGAGGGTTCACTGTATACCGAATTTTTGTAAGAATCATTGTTACTTGATTGTGCTATAAAATAATTCTTTGTGACTTTAAAACACATAATACTGCCTCTTTAAATTTGCAGACGACGTTTCCAGCTTTATTTCTTGGAACATTCACAACCTTTGCTATCTTGTATCATCTTGTGTTTTCTTCTCTGAAGCTTTTGGACAATTGTCTGACTGAAATTTTTAACAGACAATAAAACGTCACTGTCGACAGTTCGAGGTGTTTCAGTTACAGTTCAAACATATGAATGTAATTTTTCTGGAGAGCACACATTTATAAATCAGCTGTAGTCACTGAAGTAAAATTTTGTGTTGAATTTGGATGAAATTCTTGTAATTTGACTTTCATTCAACCAGTTGAACTGTTCTCATGGAATTTATTCGTCAGAACTATCTGAGAAATTAAGAATTTTTGCCAATAAAATTAATTCACAATTGCAAAGAGTCTGGGTTGGGGGGGGTTGAAAGCCTTAAGTGCAAATCTGGAATGGAAGGAGTTGAAGCTTCAGATCTCGGAGAACAAAATCCGATCAATCGGCAAATTAAGGCGAGCGAAGAAAATAACTACGATCTCGTTTAAGGAGAAACGAACCTCGACGCGTCGGGATTATAAAGCTGCATCTCTCCTTTGGGGCTCGATTCTCTCCAATAAACAGCCATAAACCCCGGCTACTGCTGAGCTCTCAGAGAAAATAAAAAAAAAAGAAGCTAAATTGCCTTCATAAATATTAATCTGTGGGAGGCAGAGGTTGTGCCCTTCACAATGATTCAGGCTCTCAGGAGCACATTTGTCAAGAGTAAACAGTATCCTCCTGTTTACCTAATGCTCAACATTTGCCAGGTGAGTGGGTATAATTGATGCCCTCATATTCCATTCTCCAGGATGTAATTAAACACGGTCTGCTATAGAAAACATTCATCTCTCCCCCACTCTGCCTTCTCCTGCCACACACACGCTAGCTGAGTGTGTAGTGGCGCGCACGCTTCTGCTCCATAGCCCCTCTCATCCATTCCTGTATTTTGCTCGGAGTTGAAGGTGGAGAGCGAGTTAATTTCACAGATTTTTGGCATGTTATCAACAATCCTGCACCTGTAGGCTCACTGGAGATGACCTCAGTTTTGTTTCTTTGGGGGGGTAATACACGGTTAACCGTTCGCTTAGCTGCGACGGAATCATTAGCAGGCAGAAAATACGATTTTTGTATTTTACTTTCCCTTTTTATGCCTTTTGTTGTCCATGCTATTATCCATGAACCGTAAATCATAATTCCATCATTAGTTGTTGCTGTTTAGTCTTATACCTGTAGTACAAGTAACGTTATTGCTTCTAGAAGAGCAGTTTTCAAATGACAATTTAATTTATCAAGGAAAAGAATCTTTCCTGACCCTTTCTTAAAAGCAACATAACTGATTGTTCTAACCTTGACGAGAAGAACGGCTATAAATAAATTTTTCCTGTGAAGGAATTTTTTCAGAATTGCTTTAACTCAACCGCATTTAGTTCTTACGGAGCATGTCTGGTGACACGGGAGGAAAAATGATAATTGTGGCCATGACTATTTATTTATTTCAAGGGAACTACTTAATTATGACGAGTTCTAGCCAAGAGATAAGTCGTGGCCACAAATTAAACAAGTTGTCATGAGATAATGTCATTCCTGTGAAATAAGTCATAGCCATGAGATATTAAGTCGTGGACACAAGGATTTTCTTTTTTTTCCTCCCATGTCACTGGTGGAGCTCTGCAGGTTTTGGAGTATGAATATTCTGTTTAAAATGATTCCACATCATCTCAATTTGATAGATTTAATTCAAATCCACAAAAAAATTACTTGGTAAACTCTTCTACCGAAAAGTCTGAATCCTGAAATCGAATCAAAAGGAGCTTAAGCAAAATAGAGTGTGTACTTTTATTGAACCAAGGTATTGCACCATATTTATTGATGTATTTATTTGTTTTTCAGTTTAATTGTTCAGGATAAGTTTATTTGTATATCACATTTCAGCAATAACGCAGTTCGAAATGCTTTACAACACAAAAACATAAGCGACCCATTATGAAACAAGCGATCAACGTCCTTCTACCTTTCGTTCAATAATTTTTAAATTTTGAATAAAAAATTTAACACAAACATTACATTTTGTCAAATGCCATCATCAAAATACTCAGGCAAATAAACGCCAGATACATTTATGAATTTTCCAGTTGTTATTAATGAAAGGCAACTCTAACCTGGAGGGTTTTAGCCTTGATTTAAAGGAACTCAGTGTCTGCATTTTTCTGGAAATTTAGTTCATATTAGAGGAGCATAAAACTTTAATGCTTACTGTGATAGACGTTTATAAGTGGAAAAAGTTCCAAAGTTGTTTCTTTTTTTCTCGGTTTTACATCACTATTACCTCTAAATTTTAAATAGGTGCGCTCACTTTTGCGAGCTACATTAAGTAGCTTTATCCGTGTCTTTAATTTCAACGGCCATCTTTTCAAATGCTTTTCTGCCAAGTCTAAAAAAAAAAGTGCTTTTTTTTTTTTTTTTTTTTTTTTTTTTGCCCCACACCCTAATGTGACTTTCATACAGCCTAATAATGAGCGGGCGGTTGAACGTTAAGATGGACCTCGTATTAAA